>JXTC01000838.1:0-31513 GCA_002914845.1 Trema orientale
AAATACCATAATAAGAGTTATTATGTATTTATCATATTATTGGAGCTTAGATTATTTGGATCCATTAGGTCCCTTGTCTAACTCAATAAAGCTCATTAATTGGTTGATGGTATTCGTGAAATTAGTTTCATGAAACTGTGTAAAATAACGATTCTACACAGAAGTTGGTATTTTTATAAATAAGTTTCATGGGTTGGACATATTTATAAAAATAAATCTAAAGCCCAAATTGGAGAACAAGCCCAATCCTAGTTGGACTAGGGTTAGCAGTTTTTGGCCTCATATATATAAGATACATGAGAGAAAAAACTACACAGTTTTTCAGAGTGTGCTACACGCCTAAAGCAAGGGAGAGAGAGAGGAATTTCGGCCAAGGGCTGAATAGAGAGGAGAGAAAAAGTTTCCTACCATCTCATCGTCTCATCTCACATCCCGGTATTCCAAAAGATCAAGAAGGCGTTCTTGATCGTTCTCCAACGAAGGATTCAACTTGGTGCCCACTCACCTCGTCAACCAAGAGCAAGAGGATAGGCAAGAAGATCTAGGGTTGGAGGTTTGATCACCATCAACAAGGAGATCAAGGAGGAGCACGCTACAAGAGGTAAATCCTAATCCCATCTCTAGGATTTTTGCATCTGGATTTGATTTATGTTATACATGATCCTGTATATGATATATGCATGTAATATGGTTATTAAAATTATTTTCATGTAAAAATTTTAAAACCTAAATCCGCTAATTATTCCGCTGCGTTCATGATGTGATCATGTGATCTTCCATAGTTTGCATGCATGTATGTTTTTGCCCTAAGTGTTAGGCAATTCCAGCAGTTATGTCCTCTCCAAGCCTAGCCGCGCCTCCATGCTCCAATACACCATATTTTCCGACCAAAGAGGTATTTTCATGCTTTTAAACTTGTTTTTATCACTAAATTTAGATTACCTATTGTTTTAACTATGATTTTAACCTATTAATTTGTGAAAATTTCATATTTTAGGCTATATGTTGATTTAGAATCTTAACCTTCCATATACCATTCTTTTTCGGGGAAAAAAGTAATCCAACTCATTTTTGTCACTTAAATTTTTTACCCATTATTTTAACTATAGTTTTGACTTATTAATTTGTATAAATTTCATGTTTTAGGTTATGTTTGAGTGTGTGTTTATTTAGAATCTGAAATTATCAAATTGAAATTTCTTGGCTATGCATTAATAATCTCTACTCTTGTAAGTGCTACTTTGGTTGTTTATTTACTAGAAATTTCATTTTTGCCTATGTTTTTCTATTTTAGTATGAATTAATCTGAATTTATATTATTATAGTTTGTTGTCTTATAGAATGTAGATGTTAATATATCCATTTTTTAAAAATGCTTTAGGTGAAGTATGAAGTTCATTTAGTTGCAAAATTTTAAGATCGAAGGTATGTTATCTCAATTTTTACTAATTTTATATTTTAGGCAGTTAGAGAGTAAATTAACTTGAGATCTAGTTTGTAATTATTTTTTATTTTTAATTTTTTTTATATACATGGTTAATGTAGGTTTTTTTAAATTTTTTATTGGTTAAAAATCATATTTTGCATTTGTATTTATTTCAAGTTTTTGAATTTTCAATTTTTAAGTGGTGTGAATTTTAGATATTGAATTATTTTTATCTTTTATTATATATAGGTTTTAGTAGAATTTTGGAGTATAGAGATTACTTATATATTAACAATTTGAGGTATGTTACCTCAATTATTTCTTGGCCTAGATTATGTCACCATTTTCAATGGTTTTATATTTTCATTTGGGAAAGTCTAATTTAGAGGAGATATGTTATGACAAATCATATATTGTGGTGATATAATGATAATGTTATAATTGTGTGTGATTCTTTGAGTTCAATCAATGATTTCTCTCATAATTGTGTGTGAATCTTTGAGTTCATTATTTGTATTGATATGTGTTTATATGATAATGTTGAATGCGGATTCTGAATATGTAAATTTATGAGAGAAATTATTGAACAAGCCAGTGTTAAATCATTTACCACAATGGTATGTAACTTGTATGTTTTATTAGTTATCTTCTAATTTAGAGTTTGATTGATCACTTTCTAACAAATAGGGTGTTTGAATTTGTAGTTTAATGGACAAAATTTCTACACAAAAGGTGATATCAATGGACTTCTTGAAGAGTGGGTCGAAGAACTAATACAATTTCTTATTTGAGGTTCCTAGATTTTGTTCATTTAAACTATGTAGTTTTTGATGATCATATTAGTTTGGCTTAGAAAACTAATGTATATACTTAGTTTATAGACTATATGGATATAATCATGATCAAATTATTATATTAAGTAGTTCAACTATGTTGATTTACTCATTATCTACTTATTTTTATATTATGGACCATATTATATTGTTAAGTTTGTAATTTTTATTTAATGTTAGTATATAAATTTATATTTATACTCTGTTTTATTTGAAATATTTGGTGTATGTAATGGATTTGGATTTTATTTATAAAATTCTAGGGGTATAGACAAATATATTAAAAATACTCACTGGAAATATGTACTATGGCGCTCAGAAAGTGCCTTAGTATCTAAGAGATACCCTGGATACCAAGGCGCTTATAAGGTGCCGTGGAAGACCTACCACGGTGCTTGACAGGCGCCGTGGTAGGTCTTCCACGATGCATTATAAGCACCTTGGTAGCCAAGGTCTATTACGGTCCCTAGAACCAAGGCATTTTTGGGTGCGCCGTGAAAGACTTTTCAAGACACTTTATAAGCGCCTTGAAATGCCCTTTTTGTTGTAGCGAATGTATTAATGAGTTATCACTATTCAATTATTCAATTGAAATTTACCACGAACAGGTTGAATGATATTCATCAATTGAATAGTGATAAATCCCGTACCGCATAAGGTGGTTTTACAAAGATGAGATATGAGGTTGAATACTTTGCATTATTCTTGATAATATTAGGGTTTGTAGGTCCCTAACTTTCCCTTATATATTAGTTAAGTCACTATTCTTGTTTTTGTCAATTTTAACTCCCTAAATTTACATTTTTTCACGTTGGTCCCTTTCAACAATCCAATTCAGCCGTCAACTATCATATGCCCTGCACATGGGCATCCCACCAAGGATAAAACCTTGAAAAGAAATTCCCAATCCCAAATGAATTGATCTCACACATTTGATGCTCTTCAAACTTTGCATCTGTGAGATCAAATCTACTGATTGAACAACCTAGATCATTTCAAGCCCAAAAAAAAAAAAAAAAATGAAAAACAATGTTATTACTACTACTTTTATTTGTAGCTTTAATTTTTCACCATCTAATAATGAAGATAAGGAAAATATTTATATCTAATCTATACATTAGAAGCACGGATGAGCATTTATTTTTTACTTGCTTCAACCGTAGTTTAATTTTGACTATCTATACTTTTTTTGATCTAACGGCCAAGAATAATCTATACTTATTTCGGGTCTAAGCCTTCTAATCCTATCTGGTGCCAGTCAAGTCTTCCAATCTCCCCGTCTAAGATTACATCTAGTATCCTGTACTCTCATTCAAATCGGTATATCTCCTTTTTCCTATAGCCCTTTCTCCTGCTTCGATTCGGTATACCTTCTATCCCCTATCTGCCCTCTTGCGTCTAATGCTTTGAGGTCTCCTTGCTATCATGATTCCATTCCATAAGAAGCACAGATGAGCATATTTTTTTGGGTTAATGATACAAAAATATCCTGAGTATTAGGTTTTCTGCAAAAACTACCCTCACCTTTAATTTTTGCAAATTTATACCCTCAGATTTAAAATTTTTGCAAAATCATACCTTCAAAACCTCAATCAAACAATTTGGATAGTAAAAAGACAGAAATACCCTCCTAAAAACATTTCAAATAGAAATATATAGTACTGAAACTGTTTATAATTTTGTTTTCAGTTTTACTTAAAAATAAAAACTTGGAATTAAAAAAAAAAAAGATAAAATTCCCAATTTTGAAAATGTATTTCACGATCGCTTTAAAAAATTAAAAAGAAATTTTTTTTTCTTCATGGTATTTTAAACAGAAAATACGTTAAAAACAAAAAAAAGAAAAAGAAAAAGAAAAACTAATTAAGAACCACCAATCGATTTATTCTTTTATATATATATATATATATATATATATATATATATATATATAGGTGAGGTTTCAATAGTTATTGCTATATTTACCTATCGATGGTTACTGTTTTTTAGCCGTTGGATGAAAATCTAACGGTTTTTATTAAATTGGCAGTTAGGCAGCAAAATTTATTGTAATTAATTGACATTGATATTATAAAATTCTTTTAGAAAGTCAACTTAGTAGTACCTTAAATGAAAACTTAGCTTTGGGTTATCAAATAAACCGAGGTGGTGATGGAGATGTAAATCTTAGACCACGGGAGAGAAAGAAAGCAAGGGTTGGTGATGGTGTTGAAAGTGTTGGTGCTTATCCCACGGTTTGGACAAGGTAACAAGAGGTGGTAGTAATATTTGGTGGTAATATGAACACAATTAATCAAGACTATGGATTGGTATATGGAGATTTAATAGCAAAATGATGATGTTGATGGTTTCGGATGAACATAGAGCAAGAGCAAATAGAGAAGTTCTATTATTTGAGAAATAATGGTTACTCATTAGATTACAGATGAGAGCATTACCTCTCTATTTATAGGCCAATAATACCTTATACAACAAGAGGATTTCTACTACAAAGGATTGAGGTGTCAAGCACCTATTAGTTAGTTTTCCTTAATGAACAAGAGAATTAGGTGTCAATCCCTTGTTAGCTTAAGTTAACTTAATGTAGAAGAACTTAGGGAATAAATGCTTGTAGCTACAAGATCTTGCTAAGCAAGTTGCAGGCTTCTAGAGTCTTCTAGGGTCGCCTAGCACACTTGGACAACTTGTGTACAAGCTACACGTAGCTTGCATGAAGGACTAAACGGCATGTAGCTAGCTTCGGCTAGAGGAGCTCCCAAAGCGACAAGTAGTTCGATTCCAATTGACGTGTAGTTTGTCTTTAACGGCTTGTAGTTCAAGTATGGGTGGAAAAGAGCTTAAATAGCATGTAGTTCTAGACAAACTACATGTCGTTTTCTTTAGTTTGTCCACGACACATATAGTTCCACTAAGCTTGCTTGAGCCTTGCTAATCCCATACTTAATTACTACTAATTTATGTTCTAAGATTAATCCCAAAAATTGGGAAAACCCCAAAACAGAGACTATATGAGGAAGATGAACTAAGACCCAATATCTAAAAATTCAGAAAATTGTTACCCTAAGAAGAGAGCAAATAAAGAAGAGTTTTTCACTTAAGCGGGTTAGTTGCTGAAGCACGATGGACCTGATATTAGGAAGATGAATGACTGTATGGAAATCAAAGGAAACCCTATATTTCAATGACATTTTTTGGGGAACGGAAATAGTTGGTTGACAATGAAAAAGGAAATAAGAGAAAATCATGGGCACAATCAAATCTGATGGGTTATTTAGCAAGTGAAAGAAGGGAGTAAGAGATAACCCCTTTTATTGTTTTCCAGAAAAAATCTTCAATATTTCCATCAAGTTAATTATCCGAGTGAAAAATGAGATTTTGCTTGGATTTATTTGCTTTTTTCATTTCATTTTTTATTGATATTGTTATTATTTTTTTTTTACTAATGTTAAATTGTTGTATCTAAATCCTTACTTGATATAATTAAAAAAAAACGTAAATTAAAAAAAAATACGATTGTGAAATTTATTTAGTGAGGATAGATTTATTCATTAGGAAATTTGATGGTTATTATTCATTAGTCCAAAAACCTATGATTTTTTTATTCAAAAAAGGTTTTTTTAAAAGAAAAAGAAAAGCCTACGATTGTTTAGGCAATAATTTTGTCTAAAATGGAACTCATAATTATCAATAAAACATTTGACCTTATACCAGCATTATTAACATTTGCGGAGCCACGTAATGTAATTTTATTTACATTGACTTATATTAGGAAAATAAAGATAAATAAAAATGAAAACAAGTAATTGTCTTAAATTTATATAAACTTTCATTAAACTATATTAAAAAAATTGAAAGCAAATTAGTGTTTGAGATTGTAAAATTCCTAAACATACCTTGTGTCTATAAATATAAATCAAAAGCATACTAAATTAGACATATGACAATTTGTTTTTATATATGAGAAACAAATTTTTGGTATAATTTTATAGCATGAGAATTCGTCGAGTTCAATTCTAATCTAACAAAGTAGTTTAAAAATAATTTTTTGTCTATTTTTACAATTTTATTTTGTTCAAATTTTGTCTATGCTTGTCCTAAATTAAGATCTTGACTCTGTCCCTCTCCTATTGTTTAACACAGTACAAATGTTGGCAAACAATTCGGGCAACTTTTTTCCCCTTCTCAAGCCGATTTAGCCTTCCTAAAATGGAAAAAAATTAAGCAAAAAAGTAGTTAATCTACAATATATGTTGGAGAAGGACTAAGTTAATTCTATTATTTTTATGAATTATTTTTTATTTTTCAGAAACATTTAAATGTATCAAAAAAATATTAGCACAATAAATTAAATATAAAATTTTTTAACAATAAGGAAGAACTAAAACAAAAAACTTGAGAAATTTTTGTATATCATAATTGATTACAGTTTAAGTGTCTTTCAATTAGATTGGCATTTGCATATTGGAAAAAACTATGTAAGAATACATGTGTATAACATACTAATATGTCGTGCCTATGTACTAACGTATCGTGCCGTGGTGTGCCAATGAGCCATGTCATGCTATGCCTGTAGGTGTACCGCGACGTACTCACTTCATTGTGCTTAACTTATGAGCCCAATACGGTTCATATAACTGGACCGTAACTGGTACGGCCTACATTTTGAAGTATCATGCCATGCTTAAGCCGTGTTGTGCTATGGAATTGCTATTGGGATGACCCGACCCTGTTGACAACTATATATGTAAGTATAGTTATTCTATTCCTGCACATAAAATGTATAAGCAAAAAAGCTACAGATAATGCATCAACAATGGGAATAACTTCAACCCACTCTGTTGACTCATGCTTTTTGTATCATCAATCATACACTCTTATTTTGAAGTTAACAAATGTATAATTAAGAACTAATAATCTACTTGAGTGTATAGCAAGTTAAATTGAAAGGATCACAAGACATTCAAGATGGATTATGGAAAAGAGCTTGAAGACAAAGTTTAAGATTACAAGACCTAGACTAGCAAAGATTATACACTTAGTTCTTGTACTTGAATATTTGTCTACACATTATATGATTTTAATGGCTCAAATTTTTCATAAAATTGGATATTTTCAAAGCAAAACTATCAAACCTGTTTTTTTTCAAATTAAAATATGAAATTTATTTTACACAAGCTTTTAAATTGATTTATAAATTTCTATAGTTCCTACATTACATATTAAATCAATTTATAAAGTCATATTTTGAAAATAATCGAAAAAGGCTTGAATTAAAAATCAAAAATTACTCTCGGATAGAATCGGAAGACCGGCCCATAGAATCGGTTGATCGATTACCCTGCTTTTTTTTAACAGCATTTCAAATTCGATCGTTACAACCGCACTTTCAACGGCTAGTATTTTCGATCGACTGAAAGTACATTTTTGGTCTACCGAAAATGACAAATTATTTGTCAAATGGTCCAAAATGGCTTGTTTTCATTCTAGTCTATAAATAGAAGTTTTTTTAATACTTGAAACAACTTTTAAACATTCTTACATTGCTTTAAACATACTTTCAAATGTTCAAACCATCTTTTGTAAATCAAACTTTCAAATCTACTTTTGTTCACAAAAATCAATTAAGCCAAACTAGAACATGTCTTGTGTTATTATTTATTCTCTCTAGGCTTACCTTGTATCACCTACATTCTTAAGAGAGATTCTAGTTGAGTGTATCAACAAAAAAAATCAAAATTGTATTTGTGAGATGATGTTGATACCGGAATCATAAACAACCCGGTTTAGGTGAGATTGGCACCAGAGTCTAAATAATCCGAGTTAGGTGTGATAGAGCCGGATTCAATCCTATTGTAAAAGCAAGAGTGTGCCTAGGGAGAAACCACTCATTGTGTAAAAAGGACGGTCAAGCCCATTCTCTTGACCTGATAGTGGAAAGCTTGAAGCGGGTTGCCAAGAGCCGGGGATGTAGACAAACCGAAGTGTTTGTTGAACCTAATAAAAATAGTGTTTGCATCTCTCTATCGCTATCTCTTTAAATTATTTACCTTGAGCTTGTGCATGCAATTTAGCTATTTTTACTTGTTATTACTTTTACTTGCATAATTTACTTGCTTTTCAAGAAAAGTTTATAAAAAATTTTAAAACCTAATTCACCCCCCCTCTTAGGTTAGCTAACCTTGGACTAACAATTAGTATTAGAGCTTGGTGCTCAAATTTTTATACCTAACTGTTTTTGAGATGGCTAGCCTAACCAACGTTTTTTTTTTCAATATGAGGGGTTGTCTTCATCCAAACCACTATTTTTAAATGGAAGTGATTTTAACTATTGGAGAAACCATATGGACACTTACCTTAGGTCTATTGATTTTGATTTGTGGCATATTGTCATAAAGGCTCCTTGAAAATAACTGAAATGGTTGATGGTAGAGAAGTTGAAAAGGACGTAGAAGAATATGATGAAAAAGATAAAATCAACTTCCCCAAAAATGGTAGAGCTAGAAATATTCTTATGTGTAGTTTAGATAGGAATATTTATAATAATGTTGAAAAAGTTAGGATGCTCATGAATTATGGAATATGCTTGAAGTGTCATATCAAGGAACTAGTTCTATGAAGGAAACTAGAATAAATATTTTTACTAGAAACTATGAGTTATTTAAAATAGAAAAAGATGAATCTATTTCACAAATGTTTACTAGATTCATAACTATTATTAACTCTCTTGGTGCTCTAGGAAAAATATTTCCAAATAGTGAGTTGGTGAGTAAAATCCTTAGAAGCCTTCCTCGAGCATATAGAAGCAAGGAGGTGGCCATTCAAGAAGCTAAAGATCTTAGCAAACTTTCTCTTGAAGAACTTATGGGTTCTCTTATGACCCATGAAATTCTTTTGAAAGAAACAAATGACGATGAATGAGAGGAAAAAAAAAGAGAGGAATAGCTCTCAAAGCCACCATGCAAGAAAACAATGGGGAAGAAGAAGATTTTGCGAATGGTGAGCTAGAAGACATTGCATTGCTTACCAAAAGGTACAAGAAGTACCTAAATTTCAAAAAGAAGAATTTCAAGAAGAATACCAAAGGCAATGACTTTTGAGAGAAGAAAATGAAGGATGATCCTATCACTTGCTTTGAATGCAAGAAGCCTGGTCACATGAAGAATGAATGTCCCTTGAGAAGAAAAATGAAGAAAAAGGCAATGAAAGCCACTTGGGATGATAGTGAAGAAGAAGACTCCGAAGGAGAAGAACAAGAAGAAATTGCCAATATATGTTTCACGGCAATAGAAAATAAGGTAAGCTCACTTGAACCCAATAGTAAATTTCATAATGATAGTGATACTAGTAGTGACTTTAGTGAGAATGATAGTGGTTGTGATTTATCATATGAAAATTTATTGAGTGATTTTAATAATTTACACAAAAACTATGAAAAACTCATTTTCAAGAACAATGCTCTTAAAAAGGAAATTCTTAGTTTGTCAAAAATAGTTGATGAGTTTACAAAAGAAAAGGAAGTGAAGTTATCTTGTAGTAATTGTGATGTTTTATCAAAAGAAAACACTTCCTTAAATGAAAAGATTTTAGACTTGACCAAAATTGTCCACAAATAGAAAGAAAAATTTTGATATGATGCTTGGTGGAAAAAAATGTGTTTTTGACAAAAGAGGTATTGGGTACAAATCTTCTATAAAACAAAAATACAATAAAAACTATTTTGTAAAAGCTAGTACTAGTGATACCAAGCACACTAGCACTTATTGCAATCAAGATGGACATACTAGTTTTTCGAAGAAAAATGTATACTTTGGTGGAAAACTAGCTTGGGTACCAAAAAAATCTAGAACTAAGTTGATTTTACAGTCAAAGTAGCCATGTAAGTAGAATCCCCTTGATATACAACTTCTAACCTCAGGCATTGCATATCTAATATCAATGGTAGGATTTCACGTATTGAGACAACAAAGCTAGAAGATTTTCTACTTAATGTATCGGCTACCACATTCCCTTTTCTTGGATGATAGTTGATCGTGTAATTATAGTCTTTGACTAACTAGAGCCATCGTCACTGTATCATATTAAGTTCTTTCTGGGTAAAGAAATACTTCAGCGTTAGACTCATCAAAAATAACATGCATAGATTCTTCTACAACCAATTTCTTTTATTGAAAACTCTATAAGCTTTACTAGTACTAGAGTAACCAAGAAAAATACTAACATTGGATTTTAAATCAAATTTACCCAAATTATCTTTAGTATTCAAAATGAAAAATTTGCAACCAAAAGCTTTAAAATAGCCAATCTTGGATTTTCTATCCTTCCAAAGCTCATAAGGTGTCTTGTTCAAAATTTGTCTTATCATAACTCTATTCACAATATGACAAGCGGTGCTAACCGCTTCAGCCCAAAAATATTTTGGCAAACTATTTTCATTTAGCATACTTCGTGCCGTTTCTTGTAGGGTTCTATTCTTTCTTTCTACAACTGCATTTTGTTGTGGAGTTCTAGGAGCTGAAAAATTTATGATCAAAACCATTTTTGTAGCAAAAGGCTTCCATTTCTTTATTTTCAAACTCACCACTATGATCACTTCTAATAGATGTGATGGTGTAGCAGTTTTCATTTTGTACTTTCTTACAAAAGATAGTAAGCACATTTAAAACATCATTTTTATGAGCAATAGATAGAACCCAAGTTAATCTTGAAAAATCATCAACTATCACAAAAGCATAATATTTTCCACCAAGACTAGCTACTCTTAATGGTCCAAATAAGTCCATGTAAAGTAGTTGCAAAGATCTAGAAATAGTAATGACGTTTTTAGATTTAGAAGAGCTTTTTACTTGTTTTCTAAATTGACATGCATCACAAACCTTGTCTTTTTCAAAGAGTAAACTAGGTAAACCACTAACAAGATTTTTCTTTGAAAGTTTAGAAATAGTATTCATGCTAGCATATCCAAGTCTTCTATGCTAAAGCCAAGAGTCATCTTTTAAAACCGAAAAATATTTATCTTGAGAAAAATATTTTTCAATATCAATAGTATAAATGTTATCTTTTCTTTCTCCTTCAAAAAATAATTTCTTTTAAACAATTATCCTCAATCAAGCATTTAGAAGACTCAAAAATGACTTTATAGCCTTTATCACAAAGATGACTTATACTGAACAACTTGTGTTTAAGACTATCAACAAGTAAAATATTTTCTATAATGGGAGAGGAAGTAGTACCAATGTTACCTATACCCAAAATTTTGCCTTTAGCATTGTCTCCAAACATAACATGTTCTCCATTCTTTTTTGTAAATAATGAAAGCAAAGAGTAGTCACCGGTCATATGTTTGGAGCAACCACTATCCAAGAACCAAAAGTTCTTCTTCTTTTGTACCTACAAGTAAGAATCAAACTTTGATTTTCGGTACCCATACTAATTTGGGACTGTTGCAACAACTAATGGTGCATGAGTGGACATGGGAGCATATATGGATTTTTTCCTTGGATTACCAAGAACAAAGAAGGGTGCAAACTCGATATGGGTAATTATAGATAGACTTACAAAATCTGCATACTTTCTTCCGATTTGTAATACTTACTCCATGGACAAGATTGCCAAGCTTTATGAAGATGAAATTGTGAGGTTACATGAGATTCCTGTATCAATTGTGTCCGATCGAGATCCTAAGTTTACCTTTAAGTTCTGGAAAAGTTTAAATAAAGCTACGGGTACTTAGTTGAAGTTTAGCACTGCTTTTCATCCTCAGACTGATGGTCAATCAAAAAGTTTCAAATGCTTGAAGATATGCTGAGAGCTTGTATTCTAGACTTCAGTGTTTCTTGGGATCACTATTTACCATTGATCAAATTTTCTTATAATAATAGCTACCAAGTAACGATTGAGGTGGCACCTTATAAGGCGCTTTATAGTAGAAAGTGTCGATCTCTGATTCACTGGGATGAAGTTGGTGAGAGAAAACTTCTTAGGCCAGAAATTATACAACAAATAGCAGATGTTGTGGAAAAAATCAGGGCAAAGATGAAAACAACTCAAAGTCATCAAAAAAGCTATACAGATAAGAGACGAAAAGATTTAGAATTTTCTGTTAGAGATATGGTATTTCTTAAGGTTGCACCATTAAAAGGTGTGACATCTCGAATTTTCTAATGACACCCAATTCCTCACGTAATTAAAGAGTTACTAATAATGTGATCACGTAGCATTTTCAATTATATTATTATCATGACTGTATACTATTTCAGGTTTTGATTTTAAATTATTAATGATTATTAACTCTTATTATGTCTTAAGAAAATTTACATTTAAATGCTTTGGAAATGCTCGTTGGTACAACTTTGACATTTATTAACTCAATTATTCAATTTTGATTAATAGACATTTTATTTAATTAATAAAAATGACTTACAAAAAAAATTAATGTTTGAGCCAGTTATTTGTTTTATTTTTTTTCTTTGTTCTTAGTATGTGTGAATATATTATTTTCTAATTTGCTTAATATTATGAATATCTTAGTTTCTACATAGTAAATACGTTAAATTATAATTATTATTATTATTATCATCATTGTTAGTATTATTTTAGTCTAGTCGAATTATTAACTATGTGATTTATTAGTTTTGTCTTATTAAATATTTTATTATTACAATTTTACATGCTAGTATAAAAAAGAAAAAAAAAGAGGAGGTACGAACGAGTTTTCACCAACTTAATCAAGTCGGCCAAGTTTCTTTCAGAATATCGTATATAGCTATACCTCTTGTATATTGGGATAACCCTCTGAACCATCAACCTCTTGTACCCAACCCAACCTTTATTTCTCCCCAGTCATTTTATAAGAATTACATAATAGTTATATACTTATATATTAGACTAACTCCATCTATATCCTGTTGTTATAATTAGTGGGAAAAGGAAGTGTTCTATTTCGTTGACCATACATATTGATAGAGACTAATGAAGAGAATGGCATCCAACTACAATAAGATCTTAAAGAAGAAAAGGAAAGCGAAAATAGTAACACTCTTACTCTTTCTCAAGATTTAAAATTCAACTATGCTCATCCTAAAGACCAAATTCTAGGTGACCCCTTACAAGGAGTCAGGACTAGAGCATCACTTAGAAATATTTGCAATAACATGGCTTATCTCTCAAATTGAACCAAAAAGTTTTAAAGATGCCGAAAATGATGAATCATGGATTTCAGCTATGCAAGAAGTAAAATCAATTTGAAAGAAGTGATGTTTAGGAGATAGTTCCAAGAACTAAAAATCAATTGGTCATTGGAACTAGATGGGTCTTTAGAAATAAAGTAGATGAGCATGGAGTGATTGTGAGGAATAAAGCTAGATTAGTAGTCAAGGTTTTAATCAAGAAGAAGGTATCGATTATGAAGAAACCTTCACACCCGTTGCAAGATTAGAATCTGTAAGGATGCTCTTAGCATTTGCATGCCATAAAGATTTCATCTTGTACCAAATGGATGTTAAGAGTGCATTTCTAAATGGATACATTCTAGAAGAAATACATGTAGCCCAACCCCCCAGTTTTCAAAATCATAAGTATCCGGATTATGTTTTTAGATTGAAAAGGTCTCTTTATGGTCTAAAGCAAGCTCCTAGAACTTGGTAAGATAGATTGAGTAAATTTTTTATTTTAAATGATTTTACTATGGAAAAAACATATACTACTCTTTTTATAAAAAGAAAAAGGGGAGAAATGATTATAGTTCAAATTTATGTTGATGATATTATATTTAGTACTACTAATGTTTCTCTTTATGAAGAATTCTCAAAATGTATGCATAATGAGTTTGAGATGTGCATGATGGGAGAACTCAATTTCTTCCTTGGACTTCAAATCAAACAAAGCAAAGAAGGAATCTTCATTAATCAATCCAAGTATATCAAGGATATGCTAAATAAGTTCGACATGGAGAACTCCAAGACAATGAGAACACCTATGGGCTCTTCAATCAAGCTTGACAAAGACGAAAATGGTAAAGCAGTAGATATCATTAAGTATCAAGGTATGATCGGCTCACTTTTCTACTTAACAACTAGTAGACCGGATATAATGTTTAGTATTTGTCTATGTGCTAGATTTCAATCTAATCCTAAGAAATCACATCTTAGTGCAGTGAAACGTATCTTGAAATATTTGCATGGCACAATGAATCTATGGTTATGGTATCCAAAAGGCATACACTTTAACATTATTAGTTTTTTTGATGCAGATTTTGTTGGTTGTCAAACTGACCGCAAGAGCACTAGTGGCACTTGTTATTTTCTTCATTATTCAATTGTGTCATGGTTTAGTAAGAAACAAAATTCTGTTGCTTTTTCTACTACTGAAGCTGAATATATCTCTATTGGTAGTTGTTGTGCTCAAATTCTTTAGATGAAACAAACTCTAATGGATTTTGGAATGAATTATGATCATGTACCTATTAAATGTGATAACACTAGTGCTATCAATTTGTCCAAAAATCCAATTTTGCATTCAGGTGCTAAGCATATTGACATTAGGCATCATTTTCATCATGATCATATGCAAAAAGGTGACAATGTACTTAAATTTGTATGCGCGGAAAAACAACTTGCTGATATTTTCACCAAATTTCTTAGCGAGGATTGTTTTTGCATGATTCGTAGAGAACTTGGCATGATTGATCATATCATCAAAAAGGGGGAGATTGCTGACTCATGCTTTGTATCATCAATCATACACTCTTATTTTGATTTTGACAAACATATGATTAAGAACTAAGAATATATTTAAGTGTGTAGCAAGTTAAATTGAAAGGATCACAAGACATTCAAGATGGATTATGAAAAAGAGCTTAAAGATAACGTTCAAGATTACAAGACCTAGACTAATAAAGGTTATACACTTAGTTCTTGTACTTGAATATTTGTCTACACATTATATGATTTTAATGGCTCAAATTTTTCATAAAATTAGATATTTTCAAAGCAAAACTGTCAAACCTGTTTTTCTCAAATTAAAATATGAAATTTATTTTACACAAGCTTTAAAATTTATTTATGAATTTCTATAGTTCCTACATTAAATATTAAATTAATTTATAAAGTCACATTTTGAAAATAATCGAAAAAGACTTGAATTAAAAATCAAAAATTGCTCTCGGATAGAATCGGCAGACCGGCCCATAGAATTGGTTGATAGATTCCCCTACTTTTTTTTTAACAGTTTTTCAAATTTGACCGTTACAACCGTACTTTCAATGGCTAGTATTTTCGGCCGACTAAAAATGACATATTGTCTAACAAACGGTCCAAAACGGCCAGTTTTCATTCTAGTCTGTAAATGGAAGCATTTTTAACACTTGAAATAATTTTTGAACATTCTTATATTACTTTAAACATACTTTTAAGTGTTCAAACAATCTTTTGTGAATCAAACTTTTAAATCCACTTTTGTTCACAAAAATCAATCGAGCCAAACTAGACCATATCTTGTGTTATCATTTATTCTCTCTAGGCTTACCTTGTATCACCTACATTCTTAAGAGAAATTCTAGTTGAGTGTATCAATAAACAAGATCAAAATTGTATTTGTAAGGCGAGATTGACACCGGATTCATAAACAACCCAGTTTAGATGAGATTGGCACCAGAGTCTAAATAATCCGAGTTAGGTGTGATAGAGCCGAATTCAATCCTATTGTAAAAGCAAGAGTGTGCCTAGGGAGAAACCACTCGTTGTGTAAAAGGGACGGTCAAGCCCATTCTGTTGATCCAATAGTAGAAAGCTTGAAGCGGGTTGCCAAGAGCCGGGGACGTAGACAAACCGAAGTGTTTGTTGAATTATTTACCTTGAGCTTGTGCATGCAGTTTAGCTATTTTTACTTGTTATTACTTTTACTTGCATAATTTACTTGCTTTTCAAGAAAAGTTTGTAAAAGTTTTTAAAACCCAATTCATCCTTCCCCCCCTCTCTTGGGTTAGCTAACCTTGGACTAATACACTCATGTATTAATAAAGCTCTTTCTGTAATATACAATGTATTTGGAAAAAGATGTCAAATGCCACATCAACAACAATTTTTAGGTGAAGAGATGATCACGTAAATGAATAGAAATATCTAATTGATTTTTGTTGACTTTCGGACTTTTTGAGTGTGTATTATTTTAAAATTCACTAATTGCACATTATTTATTTGTTTTAATATAAGGTAATAATAGCCTTAAAAATGAAAAATACAAGTAACAAGCAATAAGTGGCCATTAACAAAAAGGTCAAAAAATTTATGACACGAATAGTTACAGGAGTTCATAGAAGTGGAAATTATTATTTCCCAAATTTAGATAAAAGATAAAACTTAAAATAAAAAAATTTGCAATAAGTGGGTGGTCTTAGTGGCTGAACTAGTTGACAATTGTATTGACTTACCTTAACATCAAGGGTTCAATTCTCAGTAACTGCAAGAGTCTAGATTTTTCTATTTTTTCCTTTTAAAAATAAATTAAAAAAATAGAAAAAAAAAGATATGCTAGACAAAAGATCTGAACATCAAAATTGCCTATGTCAACTCAACATTACACCATATTTATGTTATTAAATATAAAATATCAAAAGATATTATCTATATCAAACAATATGATTTTTTATGGTAAAAATTCCCTGAAAAGGCAATAAATATCACATCAACAATGAGAAGAATCCTCTACTACTGATGTGTAAGTACAACTTTTATTCTACACATATAATGTGTAAGGTGTCGAATTCATCGTTAATAGATTGAAATTACCTCCCACTCATTTGTAGATAAAGCTTCATTCTTAAACATTAAAGTGTAGGAAAAAATGTCAGATGCCACATCAATAATGGAGAAAATCTCCTCCCACTAATTAGTAGGTAAATCTCTCTTTTTTTTTATTGATTTCAACTCATTCATGTATTGATACAGCTTTTTCCATACATGTACAATGTGTAGGAAAAAAGACGTTAAATGCCACATCAACAAAATGTTTTGGGCTAGAAATAGCATTTTTTGGTAAAAAAAAATCTCTTGAAATTTATGCGCGGGTATAATTCTATTCCTACACATTATATATGTAGAGAGAAATGAACAAAAGTCCACGTTAACAACGCGAAAAAAGTCCCCATCAACAACGCAAATATTTACTTTCCACTCATGTGTCGATAAAGTTTTTTCCATACACATATAATGTGTAAGGAAAAACATGTAAAATACCACGTCAGCAACATTTTTTAGGCTCCATATAGCAATTTTTTCTACGGAAAATTTCCAAACATTGATATGTGAGAAAAATTCTATTCCTATACATGTATGGATAAAATACTTTTCGTACACGTCAACTATATGAAAATTACTACCCACTCATGAATGGATAAAATGCTTTTTGTGCGCATAAAATATGTAGGAAAAAAGACATAAATTTGGGTGCTAAACATCAATTTTGGAGGGAAACATAAAGCTAATCGTCATCCAAGTTGATGCAAATCAAGGTAAGGTTACAAAAGAGCCAATTCAAGTTCCAATTCGACCGGTTACAAGAGCTTCAGCTAAAAGATTCAAGGAATCTGTCAATGGGCTGATTCAAAGCATTTGGGCTGAGGTGAATTCTTGGAGGCCAAGATTGATGTTCTACATGGTCCACAATGTTGAATTTTCGTGATTCAAGTTTTGGAATAATCTAGAAAAGGCTCTCCAAAGAGGACAACTCAAAGGTTGCACGAATTTAAGCATAGTTTCCTGATTTGGGTAACTTACTCATTATTGACTCATCGAGGAGAATGATTGGCTATAATTTAGATATATTACCTTTCTTATTTATTTATTATAAGTTTTATTGCTGAGTTGTAAGGCTTGCATACCAATCTAGATACTTTCCTTTTTTTTTGTGAGTTAGGTGCGTTTTAGGGTAACTGTAGGAAATCAATTTTTAGAATTCCAATTAGGATATTTTAGTTTCTTTTTATTGTTTTGAGCAGCTCCTTAGGAGTTTTAGAGTAGCCAATTTTCGTGCTCGAGATGTATTTAAATAGCCATTAGCTTAATGAAAGAAAAAGATTAGAATTCATTAAAATTGAGAGCAATTTCTCTTTGGTTCTTTTAGAACTCTTTCGAACTTATCAGATTTCTCTGTGGCATTCATCCTTGACTTATCAGTCGAGTTTTCCATCCTTGATTGTGGCATCCTCCTTTATACCAAAGTTCATATCTCTTTATAGGTGTTGGGTTGAGGTTTTCCATCCGAATCTAAATATAGAACGGTCCTAGGCATCTTTCTTGTTTCAGATTTCGTCACAGGTTGGCGAGGTTCGCATCACAAGTGCTCATCCTCGTCGCCCTAACTAGGCTGATTTGGAGAGGATGATACTCGCGCCGCAGGAACGGTCCGAAGCACGAGTGCTCGAAGCTCATCTAACTGCTTCCGAGTATCTTGCAACTCAGAGCATGTATCCTGCAACTCATAGCGAAACTACTCATTCTCCTGAGTTGTTGGAGGTTGTGATTGATAGGATGGAAACTGAGGAGTAGAACTAGATGCAGTCATCTCTCCTCTAAGCACTCTACCAACCCCCGTCCTATGGCCATGGCGAACACAGAGTGCCTCAGCAACAATCTGGGTCTCGTCAATACAAGGTGGCACTGATTGTACAGGATTCCCCTTTGAGTCAAATATATCAGATGAGGTGGAATGCGCCTCCGTCTGAGTAGCACGACGCTCAGACATCTTTGTCTGAAAAATTAAGAAATTTCTAAATGACGAAAAACTTATGTAATAAAGTATTGAATGTTAAATTATGTACTAAATTTTGTTAAACTTACATATGCTTGCTCTACTACCTCATTAACCCATTTCTTCGTAGACCTCAAGAAATGGTTGCGTTGGAAACTGTCAATAATACTAAGACCCTAACAAAAGAAAGAAGTAGTTAATTAAAGAAAATAAAAGACAAGTAAGTTGCAAGAATAATATAAAGAAATAATTTATGGTACTTCTCTCTTTCTCCCTTGTGCCAAGGTGGAAGATCCATGTAAACTAGGATATTTTACATTCTTCCAGTTGTCAGCATTGGTCTGGGAGCAAGCCTACAAATAAAAAGAAAAATAATTAGTTATGAAAAGATAATAACAGTAACACAAAATTAGATTTTAATTTGTACTTGCCACATATTTCCCATCTGAAAATAACTCAATGCATTTCTTCTAAGTCTCCTCATCTAATTCCGTTAATATTAGCTGATGCCCTCTGAAAGTCATTATTTTTAACCCCATTTTGTCAGTAGTGCTTGTGCATCCTAGACTTGAAACCTTGGTAAGGATCAGTCGCAATACGATTGATGCCAGTATTAAGTCTCTGCACGTTTCTCCACCCTGTCCAAGTCGAGGACGAAACATCTCTGTAGAAACCAAAATATTATAAATAAAAAATATTTTATTAATAATAATACAATGAAGTTACAATATCCTTTGATAGCATACCTGAAGTTGGGGGATAATCCTCGCTTTATCTTCTTTCGACACTTTGTCCCAATTAAGATAATAAAGAGGTATGTTCTGCCTAATAATGGTCGAGATCTATCACGAGAACTACTTGGCATTATCACCAACAACAGAAAAAATAGAGCCCTCCATATCAAGCTCAACAAACTACAGGCCTTTATCACGAACTAGTTTAAGTAGATTCCCAGATCGGGATGTAGAATGTCTCTTAGGAGGAGGTGCTACACATTAAAAAATTCTTGTTAGAGGATATATATACATATACATATATGTGTGTGTGTGTGTGTATAATAAAAGAAAATTTCAAGATGAAATACGAAAGATATATACCTGACTCACACGGAGCGGGAACCCTAGTCGGGTCTAGGGGAGATTAGCACCCCCATCTCTATTGTGATGTGTCGCAACATGTACTGACATGACTATATAATAATTTAAACAATAAACGAAAACGGAAGTGCAAAAATAAACCAAAAAAAAATTGCACAAGAAATTAAAATTTGATAAAAAATTGAATAAGAGTTAATCATTAGAAATATATGAATTACAACATAAAGATAGAAAATAGCACTCAATCATCTAAATCATTACTATCACTAAGAACAATATTTTCATCTGAACTAGTATTGTCTTTATCAGAGAATATCGACTTTGGGAGAGCAATGGAAATAAGAGACTTTGGAGAGGTCTCGACTTCATCCAGCAGAGCTCTAGACTTAGTGAGGGAGGAGAAAGTGAAGAGGAAGAGCAATCTGAAGGGAAGAATAGGATTTAAGATAGAGGGAGGTTTTTAATAGAGAGAGATATGTACCAAGATAAATGAACTTAAGAAAGAGAGAGATTTCTAAGAGAGAGAATACAGCGGCTAGAACAAGAAGAAGGACGAGCTCTATGAGCTCATCAATGAACCCTAAAGTCACGCACACCAAACGATGTCGTTTGGCAATAAACCCCCAAATAATTGTGTGAATATTTTTGTTCAAATTTCAACTAATTCGGCGGGCACCAATGTTTTCCGCCTAGCAGGATTTTTTTTCTTTTTATTTTTTAATTCTGCCAAAATCAATACTGAGGATATTGGTATTACTATTTTAAAAAAATAAAAAGAAATTCAAGAGCAATTACTAGGACTTTTATGTTCTAGCTATTGTTGTCCTCCCTATTACCTCTTTTTTTTTTAGTTTGAATATAAGTACTTTATGTTTACTTTTGATATTTTTTTTTTTAAATAAGGTTTTACTAATAACCTCCGCTTATTACAAACTAAATTTTTTTTTAAATGAGGTTTTACTAATAACCTTCACTTATTACAAACTAAAGAAAAATTAAGTGTATTAGATTATATTCAACTATTAAAATATGCGAACTTAAGTATATGTCCATATATTGAATAATTCTATTTCGAATGAACTTCAACGAATATAGCTAGGCACATCCTAATTATGGATTAGAATTATGGACTGGAATCAGAGACCATGTCAGTTAAAGAAGTGAAGAACCTAGAAAAAAGCGAAACGAATTATAATGCGTCAAATCAACAAATATCTACATATATGGGAATATTCAGAAATTACCTACGAAATAATAAGAATTTATTTGTTGAATTTTCATCTCTCCATCTCTCATATATTTTGAAAACATTATTTTTTAATCTGTCTATCTCTATGGACTTTCTTTACCTCTAACGATCTCTCTCAACTTTATCATTGCAATTTGCAACTCAATTTTTAAGTTGTCTATCTCGATTATAGTTTTTCTACATTTTTAAGATGATATTTTGATGCTTGTAAAATTATAATCCAAATTTAGATTTTCTATAAATATATAATTAAATTGTGCGCTCGAATTAATTGATAAGTGTATTTTACACTTATATTTACTATACTTTCGAGCTTAAGAATTGCTCGTCTTTGAGCTTTTTTTACTTGTTTTGTTATTTTAGTTGCATATTTCAGGTGAGATGTTATGCTACGAAAAATGTTGCTTTTCGGAGTTAAAATGAAGGTAAATCAAGGCATTTGGATGTAAAACTTGCAATGCGATGAGAAGAGGCGAAGATTTGAAGTCAGCATGGTGCCACTGCAGAAGAATCACGAAGCTGCAGCCCCAAAATCATGGGGCTGCAGCCCCAAAAATGTGGCGCTGCAGCCCCAAAATCGTGGGGCTGAAGCGCCAATGTAGTGAGGCCACGGCCCAATTTCCGTGGGCTGCAGCCCATTTTCTTGGCGCCGCAGCCTCAAGCTCGTGGCGCTGCAGTGCCAAAAAGTTTACACCGACTTTGCTCGTGATAGCTACTCTATTTAAGCTCTCTTTCTCTCATCTGAAAAGGGAGGCCTGTGAGGCCCCAAAGGGGGGCGAAAACCCTAGTAGCCAAAGGGTTCCAAAGCTCTTCCAAGGAGGAAAACAACATCAAGGAAGGAGATTCAAGCCAAGGAAATCAGATTGGGAAAGCTTCAAAAGAGTTTTTTCTTTCTTCTTGTCTTGTTTTTCTCTTCCATTTTTCAGCACTTGAATATGTATAAATTTTGTTATATGTGTTGTGATTCTCTTTGTACGAGCATGAGCTAAATTCCATTCCTAGGGAGAAATTGAACCTCTAATGTAATCTAACTATATTTGTTTTCATCACTTGTTCTTATTATCCATGGATGGTTAATTGTTCTATCTTGTGTTTAATGCTTCTATTTACTTGGCCATTAAATAGATTGTTGTTGTGAAATCTATATGAACTTGGGAAGGGGATTATAGATTTAGACATAGATAGAACATCACAAGATTGCCTAATGTAGGGTGAGTTTGCATAGGATAGGAATATACCTATGTGACTTGTGTAATTAGATTGAACAACATAGGATTGCCTAAATTAGGGTAAGTTTACATAGAATAGGAATATATCTATGTAACCTATGTATATTTATGGGGATTACCAAGCTTAATGAGTCTAATCAATTTATGTTAGGAGTAACATATTATCTTGTTTAGGCATTTTCACTTATATCTTGGAAAGGATTTTGTGAATACCATTGAATTC
Source organism: Trema orientale (assembly GCA_002914845.1). Lineage (NCBI taxonomy): Eukaryota > Viridiplantae > Streptophyta > Magnoliopsida > Rosales > Cannabaceae > Trema > Trema orientale. The sequence goes on from JXTC01000838.1 coordinate 22,801, forward strand.
CCGATTATTAATTCTAAATGGATAGTTGAATTATGAGGGAAACTAGTAGTTGGAGGAGTTAAAGGGTAGATTGCATCCCTGGGTACCTTACTAATGCTTTAAGAACATTTTCGGTTGCTTAGTTTTTGATTTTCCTTTCTTGCTTTTACTTTGTTAATTACATTACACAAACTATCAATTATCGTCGTTTGGATAGATTGCAAACTAATTTCGGTTAGTACTTAGCATTTGTGAATCGAGTACTCCTCGTGGGATTCGACACTCTCTTACTCTGTATTACTTGTTGCGACCCGTATACTTGCGGATTGTGTGTTAGAAATAACCCAACAATAATCAACAAAAAATCCTACGTAATGAATGTATATTCTAAAGATCAAATTGGTTATTGCATTATTCAACATCTAACATAACAGTCATAAGAGAAGTAAAGTACCATGAAATCTTAGAAATAAAAAAGTAAAAAGAATAAAAACAGGTAAAGAACAAGAACAACTGAAGCATCATAGCAGAGCATAAGGACGAGCCATATTCCTAACTTTAAATTAAATTGATGAAAAATCATACTCCACTTAAGAGAAGTTGCATAGAGTTCATCCTCCTTATCATGCTCACACTCTTTTTAAATAAAAAAAATGTCTTTTGACAGAAAGAATTTGTAAGTGGGTATTTTCTTTTAGTCATTTAATATATATATCTCACTTGAAAGCCCCACTTCCAAAAATTATACTTTTAGACACCTATAATTGAGAGTTGATCTAAAATAAGAAATCAAATTACCTTCTCGAACTGAGCCAAAAAAAAAAAAAAAAAAAACTTACCCTTCTTAAAAAAAAGGGAAAAATCAAAACTTACACTAATAATTACTCCAATATTTAAAACAATGAGAAAAGAAAAGACTAATATCTCCCTACATAGTGAATGCATATTCTAAAGACCAAATTAATTGGTTATTGCATTATTCAGCATCTAACATAACAGTTATAAGAGAAGTAAAGTACCGTGAAATCTTAGACATAAAAAGGTAAAAATAATAAAATAGGTAAAGAACAAGAACAACTGAAGCATCATAGGAGAGCATAAAGAAGAGCCATATTCCTAACTTTAAATTAAATTGATGAAAAATCATACTCCACTTAAGAGAAGTTGCATAGAGTTTATCATCCCAATCATGCTCACTCTCTTTTTAAATAAAAAAAAATGTCTTTTGACATAAAGAATATGTAAATGGGCATTTCCTTTTAACTAATTTTTTTAAATAACATCTATTGTCGCGATATGTTGTGGTAATAGGTAGTTAAATAATTTTTTTAAATAACATCTATTGCTGCGGCAATAGGAAGTTAGCAAATTTTTTTCGAAAAATAATTCATTTAAATATTTTTCATATTTAATATACAATTGCTAAAATCTATTGTCACGACTATGTCGTCGCAATAGCCAGTTATGACACTGTGTTATGGCGCCATTATCTCCCCCATCATATTGCCACGATATGAACATGTCGTAATAGTATGTGGACTCTATTACCGCGACAAATAGATATCGTGGAAATATCGTCCTTTTCTTGTAGTGGCTTTTCCTAAAAGTTTATAGAACTTTATTTTTACACTTTTGATTTTACTAATTAATGTGTTAATATTCTATATACTGAAAAATAACATCAAATCAAACTTTTATTTTCCTTGAAAAAAATTTCTATCATTTTTCGTTTCAATCTAAATAAGAGAAAATGGAATCCCTTGGAATTTTTTTCTTTTCCTCCAAAAATCCAAGTTCCAAATGCAGCCTAAAAGTTTCAAAATAAAGTTCTATAATTTTGTAGGAAAATTATTTTCCTCTTTCTTTTTCCTTGACTTTATTCCTATAATTTTTTTTCCTTCAAAATCAGGATTCCAAACGGAGCCTAATCGTTCCTTTTTAGCCAAGCAATCTTTTATACACTATCATCACTCCTCCAGTGTCTCATAAAGTTAAGTTTCCATTTTATCTGCTCATCTTCCAATTCAAGTGCTTGCTTTGCTTCCAAATTTCAAGTTCGATGTTCAATTACTATATCTTGTTGAGGTCCCCCATTTGCCTCGCGAAAAAGAGGGAAAAAAAAAAAGGAAAAAAGTGGTGGACGTACATTACTTTTTACTCACTCTGAAAATCTATGTGGAAGTACCTTTAAGTACTAACAAACAAACCTATATGTTCCTCAGACAGTTTCAGTACATTTTCATCAGCCATTTTTTCCTCTAAACTGGCCAATAAAAGACACCTATTTTTAAGTCTATAAAATTAGAGTTATTTTGTACTAATTTGCCTTAAGTTTTGCTATATTCTTATTTAAATTAAGTTGTTTCAATTGTTTTTCTTGTTGTTTTGATGTTGTGTGTGTTTGTGTATATAAGAGAATAAAACAAGGATATTTGATGTGAATTAAGGTGAATTTTTACCTCACATATGGGTTTTTCAAATCATTGGAATCGAAGATGAATCTGATACGGCTTAACGCAATGAAAACGCTGCAAATCAAAGCTAAAATGAAGAAATGGCGCATCCGGGAAATAGAAAAGTTGCACTGCAGTGCCAACTCTCAGGAACTTTTGGCGCCGCAGCGCCACCATCTGCATCCTTGGTCAATAATTAACAGTCGAGATGAACTTTTTGACGATCCAAGGGTCCAAATTCAACCTATTTTAAGTTTGCATGAGCCACCTCTTTAAAATCCTGTTTTTGGCGTTGAAAGAGGTATGTTGGGATAGAGAGAAAGAGAGGAAGGCAACCATGGAAGGAGAAGAAGAGAAGAAAAATTAGCAGAAGAAACTATACTCCAAGATTTCATTCCTTGATTTCCTCCACAACATCAACACCATTCTTTGTTTATACCGTCTTTTCTTCATTTTCTTGCGAGTTTTTCTTTGTATTTTCTATATTTAGAGAGTAGTATAGTTGAGAGAAAATTCTAAGGAGAGGATTTAAGGGAGCAAGAACCAAGCTTGGAGGAGGAGCTTGACAACCTCCATGAATACTTTCAAGCTTTTCTAAGGGAGAATTCTTTAACTTTTCTCTCTTTAATTTTGTATTTCTTGAATTCATTGGATTATAATGTTATTGTTCTCAATTTATATTATGAACTAAATATTCCTTTGTCTAGTTTTACTATATGAACCAACCTAGAATCTTGTGTTTGTTTATTTATTTCCTCTTTCATTCATCAAATAACTTGTTGAGTTATTTGTTTTACCTTATACTTATTGCTTCTATTTAATTGATTACTAAATAAATTGTTGAGTGAAACCTTTATGAACTTAGGAAGGGGAATTTAGGTTTGGACATAGATTGAATAACATGAGATCACCTAATGTGGGGTGAGTTTGCATAGGATAGGAATATACTTATGTGACTTGTGCAACTTTTATGTGAGAATAACTAAACTTAATAAATCTAGTCAATTTATGTTAGGAGTAATATATTAGCTTGTCTAAGTATTTTCACTTATGTCTTAGAAAGGAGTCAAGAATTTATATAATCCTACTGTAGCAAACTAGAAAAGTAAAAGCCTAATTAACTTCAATTTTTTTATAAAACCTCAGTGGGAAGGACCAAAAGAACTCAAAGTATATATATATATCAATAAGAATAATACTTATCGTAACAACCATCCATCAATTCGATGATCTTTATGTATATAGTTGATATTTCTTTACTAAACAGATTTCCGAAGATAGGAAAAACTCACTGCTTTAACTATGATTACACATAAACTTATATATATGTATATATGGTAACAAAGAATTCACAGCATAATCAAAACGTAACTACTTAAAGGAGAACTTACCTTCTTGTCCCAACAAAATTGATGGCAGAACAATAACTCTCTCAATTATTCCAAGGAAAGAAATATAAAATGGGAGAGAGAAGTAGTCAGTGGAGTTTAATTTTGTGTGTGGTAGATCGTATAAGTAGATGAGGTTGGTAAACGACTTAATTATTATACATATAACCATATATTTTTATATGCAAATGTTTTAAACTAAAAAAATAATTATAAAATTTCATATAACAACTGAGTAAGGAGACAAAATTAAGTCCACTACAATAAATAAGCTTATAAAACAAGAATAAAAATTATGATAAATGTAAATAATCAGTTTCTTAAATCAATATTTAAATTCAAAATCACTTTAACCATGTAAAAATAATACTAATCAATAGAAATATGCAAATATATAACACCATAATTTTTTCCTTTTTTTACACGTCAACTCATACCCAAGAGCTATTTCGAAGCATTCCAATGTAAATTTCTTAGAGAGTAAAGATTAGTAATCTTAATGAATTCGTGCCAAAACTTGAAATGATAAGTACACATGACACAAATATTAAAAAAAAACTTAAATTTATATGGACATTGAATAGTACTGTAAAGAAAACAATGTTATGCTTTCCGTTATTATTATTGGCCCTTTAAGCTATGTGAGGAATTGGGTGTCATTTGGAAATTCGAGGTATCATAGAAGGAGACTTCGATGAGTGCCGTCAAGTACTCAGAACTCAGGACTATATGCCCCCTCCAAGCTCTAATCTCGTATCTGACCAGAGCTCTGGCCCTACCTTGTAACAACCTTCTAGATTTCATTCACCCACCTCTCATCACGAGGCCCATCGCCATTCCACCACCACTCAAGAGCATGATTCTTGTTAGATTAATGTTTATTTTCTTTTTATATTATTCGTTATTTTCATACTTGAACTTCTTGAATACATTATTGTTGTTTATGACTTTTGAAAATGTATTTTTTTTAGATTATTAAATTTTTGTATATTATGTTACTTATGATTTTTTGATAATGTACCTTTTTGTAGAATATGAGATTATTTTATGATATTTTACAAATAGATTAATTTTTTTTTTATAATTATTAGTATTATAAATTTTTAATCTAAAATTAAAATAAAGTAGTATAATTGTAACACCCCCTAGCTTAACCATATGACTATATAGGTCAAACTAGGAAGTATTAATCTTACTTAAACCATTTCTTTAATTTTACAAAAGCGTGGGCAAATTTGAACTTTCTAAAACTTTTAGACAAAGCAACTGCGAGGCATTACTTGCTAAAAGTGTCGTTACAATATATACAACTAAAAAGTCTTTATCAATTTATCATGCCATCAGCAGTTATATTTGCAACACACTAAAATTTCAAAATACAAAGAAAACATCGCCCACAAGTCAAGCTCGTCTACATTTGTATGATGATGGCGACAAGAAAGCGTGCTAGCCAACCAGCAACTCTATATATCATATATCCCCTCACCTACATCACGAAAACTAAATGAGCTAATGCTCAGTAAGTAAAGATTATGCATGCTCGTGAATGTATTATGCATAAACTTTACTGAAATTCCCATTGTACTCTTTCTTTTATAACTTTTCATTTGCATGCACTTTTCTTAGAAAACATTCTTTATAGGGCCCTTGAGTAGTCGCGGCAGTCGGTCGGCCGTGCCCACCTATGTGAGAAGGAAACACATGGCCAATGCGAACCATACCTACTCAACGCCGACCAACTAGGTAACGCACCTAATAAATCTAATAGTACAATGCTAAGTCCCGACAGTCGGTAAGCCGTGCCTACCTATGCGGGAAGGATGCCTGTGCAAACTATACTTACCCAATGTAGACAGACTAAATACTGTACTTAAAATATATCTCGTAAAAGCAGTATAATGGTACTACTTTAAATCCAATGTGTGGAAAACTTCACTTCTTTTAAAATCATGCTTAAATGATCATGTCATGCTTATGTCTTTCATGAACAAAACAATAACCATATAAATAACATATACTTGAAATAATACACATAAGCATGTAGGAAAATATCTTGTATCTACTAAGGTCCTTGTGATGCAGTTAAAATAAATCTTTACTTACCTTGTGTCCGGTAGAAAAGATAGTGGAAATGGTTAATATCCTCTGTGGCAAGGTGTGTGGAAGACCTGATGTCAATTTTATTACAAAGATAATCACTACAATATAAAATGCTTAAAGAAAACAAGCACAAGACCAATTACAACTTTTACAAAATAAGGAAGCCTAATCACAAAATGAACCAAAATGTCACCTACTTTCATAAAAACTAGTCCATTTGTTTCTAAATGGTACCATTTGATTTTTAAAAATATTTGGACAGTACCTCCCCTATTTTTAGGACATTTCCATATCTTTAAATCATAGTTTAAGACCTGCAATAAAATTGACGAGCCAATTCCCACATATAACACATCAAAGAGGATCATTTAAAACAACCTAAATGCACTTGAATTCCTTTCGATTTAGACAAAGTTTAGAATCACTTTCACATTTGTATATCATCACAACCAGCCACAAAATGAGTGTAATAAATAATAGGATCCATGAAATATACACTCCAAGTTTAAAAAATCAGATTACAAATATAAAAACATAATCTACCAATATTGTTGATTGTGAGTTCGGGGATAGGGACACTTGTTGGTTGATTATTTATTGACTTTTGGCTTAGTTTATCTGTTGGTGGCTATGACCTTTCCTTCCATGACTTGTGTCTTTCATAATTATTTTTACTTGCTTTTTTTTAGTTATTTTGAATAAGTTGTGAGTTTTGATAAGATGAGATGACTTGGTATTGATGATGTGTATAGTCACTTAATGTTCTTTAGGTCTTTTAGAATGCAATTCATTGAATTATCTATGTGCTTGACTCGCATTGGTTGAATTTCACTGTTGACTCTTTATATTTGAGCACCATGAATTATTGTTACTTGAGTAATTTGAGCTTTAGAGAACACTTACGTACATTAGTTAGGCTTTGATATCTCATGAGCTCTAGAACCCATTTGAGTGTTGTTTGAGGTGAAATCCTTGGTTAAGTGTCATTGAAGAGAGGATTTAGGCATTTCTTTGGATCGTTTGAGCCTTTGAAGCTAACCCTTGAAAGTTTTATCCCTAGTTAACCTCTTTTGAGTCGATTTGACCTATTTCCTTCATTACCTTCACAAGTGCATCCAAACCACCAAATTAAATCCCATTTCCTAAACTTATCACCAATAGGCATGATTGCATTGCACTCTTGCATGATTCGTTAAGCATAAATATAAGTTTGAGTTGTGTTTGGAGAATTGTTGGTGGATTGGTTTGATATCAATAAAAGAAAGGAGAGAGTTAGAACAAATTGTGCATTACCTTATATTCTTTTCAACATTGAGGACAATGTTGATTTTGAGTTTAGGGGTGAGCTTTATGCTTCTCTTCTTTTTATCACAATCTTTATCTTGTTTAAAAAAAAAGAAAAAAAAAGAAAAAATATAAAAAATATAAAAATAAAAAAAAAGAAAAAAAAAAGAAGAAAAGAGAAAAATAACTAAAGGATTGTGGTTAATTTTGTCTTTTTTTGGTGAATAAACTTATTATGGGAAGAATTGAAGGAAGAAAAATAATGCAATGGGGGGGTTTAGTGAGTGAATTTTCTTGGGAATTATGCAAGATCCTTGAGTTGTGATACATGCTTAGGGTGATCCGAGCCGAAAATTTTCCTTCTCATCTACCTTTCACTCCAGCCTCACACTACAACCTTTGAAAGACCTTTTGATCTTCAATGACACTATAACCTACATTAGTGGAGAGCGACTTGAAAAATGGGCTTATGGTAGTTCTAAATTGTAGTATCTAGAGATAACTCATAGTCTCCTAAGCACATAAGTTTATCCGGAGTTCATTTGGTTAAGTGAGAATGATTATGCACACACTTTCACGAGAGGTTCTTAAGTGAAATAAAATCGATGCTTGATGTCGAAATTCTAGATACTTTCAATGGTTGCCTTCCATTTGAACTTAGATCATTTTGTGACTTTGGAGATACATGCATGGTTATTGATTCGATGCAAAACTCACACTTTGTTATTTACATTTTTAGTACTTGATTTGTATTTATTTTCTTCTTTCTTTTGTTTTGCTTGAGGACAAGCAAACATTTGAGTTTGGGGGTATTTGATGAGTGTTTATTTTACTCACAAATCAAGTATTCTCCAAGTTCAAATAATTGTAAGTTCTCAAGTATTTGTGTTATTTTAATGTTGTTTTGTGTTTTTATTGTCGAAAATAAGAAATTGAGGCTTAATATATATTTGGCACAAAAAGGAGAAGTTTATGAAGCCATTAATAGTCGAAACGAGGTCCGAAGAATCGAAGAGAGCTGAAAAAGCTCAAACGGACCAACAGCTAGGCGCCGCGGTGCCCAAAATAGGCACCGCGGTGCCTCAACTCCAGAACGAGGGCGCCGCGGTGCCCAGAAAGTGGCACCGCAGTGCCACTGCGATTTCAGCATGCATAGAAGCCATGTTTTCCCCATTTTGCAGCCATATGTCTACACGTTTTTGGCCAACTTTACAGGTCATTTTTGGCCCTTGATCTAACACCAATGGATAGTTAGATTTCTTCTTTTCTTAGGTCATCTTAGTGCCCTTTAAGTAGACACTTTAGCCTCCATTTCAAAGGGATGGAGAGTTGGAAGAGAAGGCACCCATTTGAGAGCTAAAAATCCTAGAGAGAGAGAGCTTTAGAGTTGAAATTTGGAGAGGAAGCTTGAGAAAGATACTTGAAGAATTGAAGGCTTGAAGTTCTACCTCCACAATAGAGTTTTCTCTTCCTCTTTCTCACCCTAATCTCATTTGAATTTTGTATTGG
>JXTC01000838.1:46307-68869 GCA_002914845.1 Trema orientale
AATCTACTACACATAAAAATACCTAACTCCATAAATAGTAAACTTTGGGGCTTTATGTCTAACTTTAATCCTCCACTTAAATTTTATGTTTTCAGCAATATATAAAGAATCCTAGAACCATCATTCATCAAATAATAGCTTAGGTTTAAGAGCTGAAATTAAAGAAACTCACTACAAATTCGAAATCCAACATAAACCTCACCTTGACTAGTTTGAGTCTTTGCTAGTGTTCTTGCCCTCTATCTCTACCAAACTGATTCGCAAGGCTTAGAAATGGATTTCTTAACTTAAGAGGACCTGATGAAACCAATATTTAAGTGGGAACAAGCAGAGAATTGAAATTAGAGGACAAGACCTAGAAAGGAGAACTTAGTAGAGTTACCTTGACTAGTTTTGGTCTAGCTTGCTTTCTAGAGCTCCAAATTGACTTCTACCACTTGGAAAATCTTAGGTATTGATAAGGGGACCTGAGAGAAGTGTAGAAAGGTATTGGAGAGGCTCAGGTCGTGGTTGGAGAGAAAGAGAATGAAAATGACCAGATTTGTTCCAAAATCAATACTTAATGGCTAAGGAAAGGTATAACTTAAATTCTAAGGGGTATTTTTGGTACTTCACACCCTAAATTTCCATGTGTCAAGCTTTAGATCACTCTTGGCTTACTCACCACGTTCATGGCCAATCCTATACACTCAAGTCTAGACCAAAATGGTGAAACCTAGCTTAAAAGGTAAAATCTAGACATACTTTGACTTATGATCCTACATGGCCAATCTTATTGTAATTTGGTGGAACTTAGCCCCATAACCAATCATTAAACATAAAAATATGTCAATTAGACTCCAATTAATAATGTAAACAAAGTATCAAAGCCTAATTATTAGTATGCACAAAGATGTCATTACGCGATTAAGCTGAATCTAAGCTAGCTTAGTGCAACTAAACACCAATTTAATACAGTGACTGCCACCTCGTGCTTACCTGGGGCCGACAAATAAAATGCTATAAATGAGTCCTAAAAATTAAATTAAAGCTATTTGACGTGTTAAACATGCAGTGAATTTTGCTCCGAAAAGCGTGCAAAATACATTTTACCGAAAAACTACTATTTGACCAATTTATCAACAGACATATTTTAATGCATGTGCATATAGTATTACTATTCATGAATGTATTCTTTGTTTCTCTTACACACCAAGCTCTCTCTTTGAGGGTATTGAGCCTTTACACTGCATGGGAGCACTTCAACAACTATCAGCACAATAATACGTATCGAAAACATTTAACAATCAGCTTAAGCAATTTACCGTTAAATTGACACTAGTTTCATGATATGTCTATTATGCAATATGAACATGTTTATTATTAGCTTATTATGCATGTGAGAATCTTGGGCATCACATTTATAGAACTATCTAGCCTGAAAATTGAAAAATACTAACTTCTCCCTAGAAATTAATCACAACATCAGAAATAATCTTGTCTCTTCCGTCAGCAGCTTATCTATTCTAGTTTGTTGGAAACTTAACTGTCAGTTATCGTCAAAAATATTTTATTGCATCATAGTGTCTATAATCAAAAGTTTACACTTCTAAGTACCTTAATCAGTAGCTTAACTCATCTCTATTGTATAAAACCTAACAGCAAAAGATTATCTCGTAAAACATGAAATCTTTTTTATTAGGCTCTTTATGAACTTATAAAATTATTAAGCTCCTCATTGACCAGCTTAACTCCTCTACATAACTTAGAACTAGACAATGCTCTATTACATATAACATGTAAGCATGCACGTGAATCGGGGTATGACAAGATTGCATTTGTTGACCTGTTACTAGGCACTTTGAAGGATCTCCTCTTTCTCCTTGACCTTATGGGAATTTTCTTTTTTCCTCCATTAAATCCTGGTTGAGTACCTTTTCTGAAATTTGCATTTCTCCTTGCCATGTTTATGTTACTTCTAATTTCTATTCCTTTTACAACATTTAGTTCGGCTTCTTCAGTTTCAAGGGCTTTCTCTGTAATTTCTGTGTAAAGGACACCTTTTCCTGTAGACATCTTAATATCCCTATATATTTCTGCTCTCAACCCCTGTAAAAACTGATTCACCTTCAACTCATTGGTACCCACCATATGAGGAGCAAAATGGGATAGCTCATCAAATTTCTTTATATAGTCACACACAGACATGCCACCTTGCCTCAGATTAGTAAACTCCGCTACCGTTGCAAGTCGATGAGCTTCACTAAAGAACTTCCCATAAAAGATTTTCTTAAATCTCTCCCAAGTGATTCTGTCAATATCAGTGATTGACTTCATGGAATCCCACCAGTGCCTCGCATCAATTTGGAATATGTAAGTAGCACAAGAAACTTTCTCCTCCTCAAGGATTCTTATGTAATCAAAGATATCTTCCAAACTCCGAATCCATTCCTCAGCTAATAATGGATCTGTTTCACCTTTGAAAACTGGAGGTTTATTCTTCCTGAACCTTTCAGAAGCTAGTTCATGGTTTTCTTGTCTTGCTACAACTAGTACTGGTAATTGTTTCTCTCTCCTTTGATCTCGTTCTATAAGCCTCTCTATTTGTAGAGCTTGTCTCTCCACCAATTCAGTCAATCGGTGTATAGTAGTATCTTTGTCATTTTCTTGATCACCCCTCTGTTGACTAGTCTGACCTTCACCCCTTCGCATGATTTCCTGTATAGTGGCCTTTTACTTACAAACAAATATAATAGCCAATAATAATGTGTGACTCAAACTTAAATAACAGAGATAAAGTGCACATATGAAAATAATTAGACTTACTAGTTGACTGAGCTTCTGTCACATGATCATATATATGTGGGCAGTCTTCAGAAACGACTAAACCTCCGCTCTGATACCAATACTGTAACACCCCTTAGCTTAACCATATGACTATATAGGTCAAACTAGGAAGTATTAGTCTTACTTATACCAATTCTTTAGTTTTGGAAAAAGGTAGGAAAATTTGAACTTTCCAAAACTTTAAGACAAAGCAACTGCGAGGCATTACTTGCTAAAAGTGTCGTTACAAAATGTACAGCTAAAAGGTCCTTATCATTTTATCTTGCTATCAGCAGTTATATTTACAACACACCAAAATTTTAAAATACAAAGAAAACATCGCCCACAAGTCAAGCTCGTCTACATCTGTATGATGATGGCGACAAGAAGGTGTGCTAGCCAACCAGCAACTCTATGCATCGTATATCTCCTCACCTGCATCACAGGAACTAAATAAGCTAATGCTCAGTAAGTAAAGATCATGCAAACGTATTATGCATAAACTTTACTGGAATTTCCATTGTACTCTTTCTTTTATAACTTTTCATTTGAATGCACTTTTCTTAGAAAACATTCTTTATAGGGCCTTTGAGTACATTACAAAGTCGCGGCAGTCGGTAGGCTGTGCCCACCTATGTGGGAAGGAAACACATGGCCAATGCGAACCATACCTACTCAACGCAGACCGACTAGGTAATGAATCTAATAAATCTTATAGTACAATGCTCAGTCCCGGCAGTCGGTAAGTCGTGCCCACCTATGTTGGAAGGATGCCTCTGCAAACCATACTTACCTAACACAGACAGACTAAACACTGTACTTAAAATATATCTCGTAAAATCAATACAATGGTACTACTTTAAATCCAATGTGTAGAAAACTTCACTTCTTTGAAAATCATGCTTACATGATCATGTCATGCTTATGTCTTTCATGAATAAAACAATAACCATATAAATAACATATACTTGAAATAATACACAAAAGCATGTAGGAAAATATTTTGTATCTACTAAGGTCCTTGTGATGCAGTTAAAATAAATCTTTACTTACCTTGTATCCAATAGAAAAGATAGTGGAAAGGGTCAGTATCCTCTGTGGCAAGGTGTGTGGAAGACCTGATGTCAGTTTTATTACAAAGATAATCACTACCTTGAATAGAATTACCTTGACTAGTTTGGACCTATCTTGCTTTCTTGAGCTCTAATTTAAGTTCTACCACTTAAAAACTCTTGGATATGGCTTAAGGGAGTTGAGAGAAGTCTAGAAAAGAGCTAGGGAGTTTCAGGTCATGGCTAGAGAGAAAAGAGAAGAAAATGACCAGATTTGGTCTAAAAGTGATACTAAATGACTAAGAAATGGCATAACTTAAGTTCTAATGGAAATTTTGCACTTTACTTTCCATGTGTCAAGCTCTAAAACATCCTTAGCATACTCACCACGTTGCTGATCAATCCCATACACCCAAGTGCAGGCCAAAATGGTGAATCCTAGCTTAGAAGGTAAAAACTAGTCATACTTTGACCTATAATCCCATTTGGCCAATCTTATTGTAATTTGGTGGAACCTAGCCCCATAACCAGTCATTAAGCATAAAAATAAGTCAATTAGACTCCAATTAATAATGCAACATAGTATCAATGCCTAAGTAATAGAATGCACAAAATTGACATTACGCGATTAAGCTAAATCTAAGTTAGCTTAGTGCAACTAAATACCAATTCAGTATAGTGACTACCACCTCGTGCTTACCTGGGGCCGACAAGTAAAATGCTATAAATGAGTCCTAAACATTGAATTAAAGCTATTTGACGTGTTAAACGCACTGTGAATTTGGCTCCGAAAAACGTGAAAAATGCATTTTGCCGAAAAACTACCATTTGACCAAGTTATCGACAAACATGATCTTAATGCATACGCATACAGTATTGTTATTCATGAATATATTCTTTGTCCCTTTCACACACCAAGTCCTCTCTCTGAGGGTACTGAGTCTTTACATTACGAAGGAGCACTTCAACAAACATTAGTACAATAATACAGATCGAAAGAATTTAACAATCAGAATGAGCAATTTATCGTAAAATTAATACTAGTTGCTTGATTTGTCTATTATGCAATATGAATATGTTTATTATTGGCTTATTATGCATGTGAGAATCTTGGGCATTACAATAATAATTTAAAATAAACTATAATTATATCAATACATTATAATGTTTTATCCACACGTTAAAAATAATCAAATAGAATTGAATTATTTAGTGTTTACATAAAAAATTCTTTTATCCACACATTTTGACATATGATGTGTCAATACATGTCAATTGTCATGTCATAAAATTTTAGCATATGTGGCAAGATATAAATCCACGTCAATTGACACATATGTCCATGTGTACTGCCAAATCACATGCCACGTCGCCATAGGATTTGCCACGTCGTCTTCACATCACTGACACATCCTCACCACATCATCGATATGTCATCTTCAAGTCATCCCCATATCATTGCCACATCATCGATATGTTATTGCCACATCATATCCACATCATTGCCACGTTATCGCTATCTCATTGCCATATCATCTCCACATCATCGCTATGTCATCACCATGTCATAATCTAGATAATCTAATACCTCATCGCCATGTAATTATCTTATTTTATTACACATTAAAGAGATATTTCCTAAACATAATTTATGTGGATAATGTAAGTCCAAGGTAGCTAACCCAAGGGGGAGGAGGAGAATTGGGTTTTAAAAACTTTTACAATCTTTTCTTGACAAATAAGTAAATATGGCAAGTAAAGATTATAACAAGTAAAAATAGATAAATTGCATGCATAAACTTAAGATGAATAAATATAAAGTGATAGGGATAGAGAAACACGAACACTATTTTTACGAGGTTCAACAAACACGACAGTTTGTCTACGTCCCCGGCTCTTGGCAACCCGCTTCAAGCTATCCACTATCGGATCAAGAGAATGGGCTTGACCGTCCCTTTTACACAAATAGTGTTTCTCCTTAGGCACACTCATGCGTTTACAATAGTCTAGAATCCGACTCTATTACGCCTAACACGGATTGTTTAGACTCCGGTGCCAATCTCACCTAAACCGAGTTATTTATGAATCTGGTGTCAACCTCACCTCACAAATATAATTTGGTTTTTGTTTGTTGATACACCTAACTAAAATCTCTCATATGAATATAGATGATACAATGTAAGCCTAGAGAGAATAAATGTGAACACACAATATGAACTAGTTTGGCTCAAAAGGATTTTTGTGAACAAAAGGTGAATATGAAAGTTTGATTCACAAAAGAAGGTTTGAACACTTTGAAAGTATGTTTAAAGCAATGTAGGAATGTTCAAAAGTTGTTTCAAGTGTTAAAAACGCTTCTATATATAGGCTAGAAAGAAAACTAGCCGTTATAGACCGTTTGACAGTCAATCTGTCATTTTCGATAGACTGAAAAATACAAGCCATTGGAAGTACGGTTGTAATGGTCGGATTCAAAAAGTCGTTAAAAAACGAAACCAGAAAAATAGGGAAATCGGTAGACCGATTCAGCCACCGGTCTGTCGATTCTGGCAGAGAGCCATTTTTCATTTTATTTTCGTATCGTTTTCGATTATTTCCAAAAGATGACTTTATAAATTGATTTAATATGTAATATGGAGACTACAGAAATTCATAAATCAATTTAAAAGCTCATATAAAATAAATTTTATATTTTAATTAGAGATAGAACGAATTTGACAATTTAGCATTGGAAAACTTCACAAAATAATTATTTACAGGTAATGGTTTTAATAAAGAATTTTATACCCTAAATGTTATTTATCCTTTTAAAGGAGTATAGTTCTTATCTTGCTGATCTAGTAGGTAAATGTGGTGAAATCCCTTGAGGTTATGTCTAAGACAGGGTAGGCCAAATAAGAGGGAGGTAAAATCCCTTGAGGTTAATTCCAAGACAAGGTAAGCCTCAAATGATATTTATTAAGAGGATACCTGCTATGTTACTGAGATAGAAACTATACCAAGGAGGGGGCCCAAACATGATTTAAATGTTAATGTTTTCGAAAGAAATTAAGGGTATAAAGATTGATAAATTTTATGTATAAATTGTTCATAAGCATGCATGGATTTCCAATTACTGGGCAATTACTCATTTAGTTCTTGTGATGCAGATGATTAAAATCAGGAGTGATATTGGCTGAGTTGTTTCCACTCCAATGCTGTTCATATGCCAGTTTTGAACTGAAGAAGGACTTTTTGAGAACTTTGTATATATTTTTACTACGTATGTGTATATAGTGATCCTGTGGGAGTTATGAATAGTATTAGAACTGTGTTTTGTATTGTATAAAATGTATATATTACTGCAGTGTAAAATAGGTGTATCACAGACGTTTTTAGAACCAAACAAAAAAGTTTAAATTTATCCTCTACTTTCTGCTTTTGCAAAGTTAATGAATGTAAGATAACACTGTTTAGCTTTCATACGTATAAGTGAGCGTATTTCTATGTAGTATAGCTAGGGAACGTTACAGTAATGGTCAACTTGGTAAAATAAAGATGATTATAGCAATACCCATCATAAAATATAAAATACTCATTAATTTGCTTGACAAGAATTTATATATTCCTATTGTAGCAAACTAGAAAAGTAAAAGCCTAATTAACTTTAATTTTTTTTATAAAACCTCAGTGGAAAGGACCAAAAGAACTGAAAGTATATATATATCAATAAGAATAATACTTATTGTAATAACCATCCATCAATTCAACGATCTTTATGTATATAGTTGATATTTCTTTAGTAAAATAGATTTTCAAAGATAGGAAAAACTCACCGCTTTAACTATGATTACACATAAACTTATATATATATGTATATATGGCAACAAAGAATTCACAGCATAATCAAAACTTAACTACTTAAAGGAGAACTTACCTTCTTATCCCAACAAAATTAATAGCAGAACAATAACTCTCTCAATTATTCCAAGAAAAGAAATATAAAGTGGGAGAGAGAAGTAGTCGGTGGAGTTTAATTTTGTGTGGTGGATCGTATAAGTAGATGAGGTTAGTAACCGACTTANACTAATAAAATAATTCAAAAATTTCACATAACAATTGAGTAAGGAGACAAAATTATGTCCACTACAATAAATAAGCTTATAAAACAAGAATAAGAATTATGAGAAATGTAAATAATCAGTTTCTTAAATCAATATTTTAATCCAAAATCACTTTAACCATGTAAAAAGAAAAGATACAAAATAATACTAATCAATAGCAATATGCAAATATATAACACCATAATTTTTTTTTTTACACGTCAACTCGTACCGAAGAGCAATTCTAAAGTATTCCGCTGTAAAATTTCTTAGAGAGTAAAGATTAGTAATATTAATGAATTCATGCCAAAACTTGAAATGATAAGTACATATGACACAAATATTAAAAAAAACTTAAATTTATATGGACAGTAAACAGTACTGTAAAGAAAACAATGTTATGCTTTCCGTTATTATTTTTGGCCCTTTAAGCTATGTGAGGAATTGGGTGTCATTTAGAAATTCGAGGTATTACAATCCTCCCCTCCTAATAAAAATTTCTCCTCAAAATTTGCTTACCGAATAATTCTGAATGTTGCTTTCTCATTTTGTCTTCCCGCTGCCATGTAGCCTCTTCTACAGAATGGTTTCGCCATAGAACTTTCACGAAAGGGATCATTTTGTTTCTTAATTCTTTCTCCTTTCTGTCTAAAATCTGAACTGGACATTCCTCGTAGGTTAATTTTGGATCAAGTTCAAGTAGCTTCTGGCTAAGAATATAGGATGGGTCCGATACATACTTCCTTAACGTAGAAATATGGAAGACGTTATGCACACTTGATAACTCTGGAGGTAATGCAAAAGCCTATAGGCGACATTTCTAACTTTCTCGAGGATCTCATATAGACCTATAAATCTCGGGCTCAACTTTCCTTTATTTCCAAGTCTCATTAAACCTTTCATAGGAGCAACCTTAAGAAATACTTTATCCCTAACAAAAAAATGTAAAGGTCGATGTTCTGGATCTACGTAATACTTATGTCTATTTTGAGCTGCTATCATACGTTTTCTGATCTTCTCAACTGCCTCAGCTATATCTCTAATAATATCAGGACCCAAATAATGTCATTTTCCAACCTCATCCCAGTGAACTAGAGATCTGCATTTTCTGTCATACAACATCTCATAAGGTGCAACACCAATCGTAGCTTGAAAGCTGTTATTGTAGGAGAACTCAGTTAGTGGTAAGTAATTATTTCATGACCCTTGGTAATCCATAGCACAAGCTCTAACCATATCCTCTGATCTAAATAGTTCTTTCAGCCTGACCATCTGTCTGAGGATGGAATGTAGTACTAAATTTCAATTTAGTTCCCAAAGCTCGTCGTACACTCTCCCAAAATTTTGAAGCAAATCTAGCATCCCTATATAAGATTATAGAAACTGGAATTCCATGAAGTTTAACAATCTCTTTAATGTACAATGCTGTAAGTTTATTCATGGAGTAGGTCATAGAAATTAGAATAAAATGGGCTACCTTAGTGTGTCTATCAACTATAACCCATACTGCATATAGGTCATAGAAATTGGAATAAAATGGGCTACCTTAGTGTGTCTATCAACTATAACCCATACTGCATCCTGACGAGATACTGTATTTGGTAACCCAACTACAAAATCTATGGCGTTCTCCTCCCATTTCCACTCGGGTAACTGAAGTGGTTGCAGCTTTCCTATTGGTCTTTTGTGCTCAGCTTTAATCTGCTGACATATTAAACAACGTTCCACAAACTTGAAAATGTCCTTTTTCATTCTTGGCCACCAGTAAAGAATCTTCAAATCATTGTACATTTTGATCGTACCTGGATGAACTGAATATCGGGTGTTGTGTGCTTCTACTAGAATTTCTTCCTTGATATTTCTGTCATCTGGTACGCATAGTCTATCCTGAAATCTGATAACTTCTTCAGTAGAAATACTGAAATCTGACTTTTTCTATGACTCTACTATATCTTTGTGTCCTATTAATTCAGGACTATCTTTCTAGCCTTGCTTAATTCTGTCTAATAAAGTAGATTGTAATATCATAACAAATAATTTTTCAGTAATTAATTTGATGCCAGATCTGCATAAATCCCCCTGCAAAGGTTTCTCCAACCTGTGTAAAGTTATCAAACTACCAGATAATTTCCTACTGAGTGCATCCACCACAATATTGGCTTTTCCCGGATGATAACTAATGTCACAATCATAATCTTTTACCAATTCTAACTAACATCTTTATCTCATATTTAATTCTTTCTGAGTGAACAGATACTTCAAATTTTTATGATCAGTAAAGATTTCACAATGTATCCCATACAAATAATACCGCCAAATTTTTAATGCAAACACCACTGCTGCCAGTTCTAAATCATGAGTAGGATAGTTACGCTCATAATTTTGTAGCTGTCTAGAAGCATAGGCAATAACTTTCCCATTTTGCATGAGGATGCATCCCAAACTTTGTTTTGAAGCATCATTGTAAATAACAAACCTCTCTGTACCTATAGGTATAGTAAGGACTGGTGCTAAAATTAATCTCTGCTTCAATTCTTGAAAACTCTTCTCACACTCATCAGACCATATAAACTTGTTACTCTTCCTAGTTAACTTTGTCAGTGGCGTAGCTATCTTAGAAAATCCCTCAACAAATCTTCTGTAATAACCAGCCAAACCTAGAAAACTTCTGATCTATATAATATTGGTAGGTTTAGACCAATTATTAACTGCCTCAACCTTTGCTGGGTCAACAGAAATTCCATCTCGAGAAATAACGTGACCAAGGAATGATACTTTTTCTAACCAAAATTCACATTTCTTGAATTTAGTATATAACTGTTTTTTTTTTCAGTATTTGTAGAGTGATTCTCTAATGTTCCTTACGCTCTCCTCTGGATTGTGAGTATACCAAAATGTCATTAATGAATACAATAACAAACTTATCCAGGAATTCCTCAAATATCATGTTCATCATATCTATATTCGCTACTAGAGCATTGGTCAGACCAAATGGCATTACCAAAAAATCATAATGACCATACAGAGTTCTAAAGGCAGTCTTTAGAATATCTTCCTCTCTGACTCTCAATTGATGGTAATTGAACCTCAAATCAATTTTTGAAAACACAGAAGCACTCTGTAGTTGGTCAAACAAATCATCGATCCGAGGTAGGGGATACTTATTTTTAATAGTCACTTTGTTAATATCTCTATAGTCAATACATAATCGCATAATGCCGTCTTTCTTTTTCACACAAAAAAACTGGTGTACCCCACGGTGAAAAGCTGGGACGTATAAATCCTTTGTCTAGCAATTCTTGTAACTGAGTCTTTAGTTCCTTTAATTCTACTGGGGCCATCTCATAGGGTGTCTTAGAAATAGGTGCAGTACCTAGTACCAAATTAATAGTAAAATCAATCTCTCTTACAGGTGGCGAACTTGCTAAATCTTCTTGAAACACTTCCAAAAAATCTTGCACAATTGGCACATCTTCTGGGCTCAACTTCTGCTCAATAAATGTACCAAAAACACTGGCCAAATATCATGTACCACCTTTTTCTAATAATTTATGAGCTTTCATAGCTGAAATCAAAGGAAACTTAGTTTTATATTGAGTACCCATAAGTACGAACTAGTCAGAATTAGGAGCATGAAATATCACTATTTTCCTCTTACAATCAATCTTAGCAAAATACTTTGACAACCAATCCATACCTAAAATGATTTCATTGTCATCCATATCAAGCACAATTAAATATGCAAATAACTCTCTATCATCCACCATAATAGGACAAGCTCTCAAAATTTTGTCTGAATACATAACCTCTCTAGAAGGAAGTGTAGTGCCAAATAGAGTACTCATTTGATCTGTAACACGACCTAATCTCCTCATAAATATTAATGATGCATGTGAATGCGTGGATCCTGAATCTATTAATGCATGAGCTCTAATGCCAGAAATTAATATCTTACCTGTATTAAAAGATGGGTCTGCCTCAGTCTCGTGTCTAATATCTGTCTCAGTCATGACATAAAGCCTACTACTAGGTTTCTTCTGATCATTTGTTACTTCAGGGCAATCCTTAATGAAATGACCACTTTTGCCGCATCTGAAATATAACCTTGCAGCTCTACGACACTCTCCAATATGATTTTTACCATAAAGTTTACACTGCTATAGACCAGTAATAGTGGTCCTTTGGTCAATCTTGGGATGCTTACCCTAATCAGGTCGAGGTTGTTGAGCTGGAACTCCTTTCCTTTTCGTATCCTGAGGACGTTGAAACTAAGTCTGTCCTCTTCCTACTTGAAAACCAGGTCTAAAACCTCTTTGCATCTCTCTAGCCTGTCTTTCTCTCCTGATCTTTTCTTCATCCAGAACATCTTTCTCTGCTTGCTTGGCATCTAATGCCCTATCTACAATCTGAGCAAATGGTACACCATGGATTCCACCAGATTTCAAATCCCTAACAATAGTCTTTCTCAGACCTTGCAGAAACTGATCGACCTTTAACACATTGGTGGCAATTATATGAGGTACATATCGCGATAACTCATCATACTTACAGATGTATTCTGCAACAGACATCTCTTCCCGCCTTAGATTGGCAAATTCAACCCTCCTACTAGCTCTCATGGCATTGGTAAAGTATTTTCCATAGAACAATTCTCTAAACCTCTCCCAGTTCATAGTAGTAACATCATGAATAGTGCTCATAGTATCCCACCAATACTCAGCATGATGTCTTAGCATGAAACTAGCACAAAGAACCTTATTTGCATCAGGAACCTTGGTGTAAGCCAGCATACGCTCAGCGGTCCTAATCCACTGCTCTGCTTGTATCAGATCAACCCCACCATCAAAGGTTAGAGGTTGGAGTTTCTGAATCGCTCCCCAGTACTCTCACTATTATCCTGTCTCTGTTGAGGTGGTGGTGGTGGAGGGTTAGGTTGATTTTCTTGTCTCATATGTTGCTCCAATATATTCTATATCAAAGAAGCTAATTGTTCCACTTAGTTACCACCCTGTGAAGAAGATGCACCTCTATCGATATTATCTTATCCCCGAGTAGACACCATACTGACATCCTGACACCAAGAATCTATTGCTCCAATTATAGCTAATAATAAGCATTAACAAATATGGAATGCAATTATAAAACTATAACAAATATCAAATACATAATCAACACTTACAGATGAGTGAAGCTTTCTTTCCTTCTTGATGTGTGTATATAAACAGTCTTCAGAATCATTTTGAAACATAAGCTCTGATACCAACTGTAACATCCCCCGATTCTACACACGTACATAATGATATTTGTATAATTATTTAGTGAAATCGGGAGATGCTACTCAACTTAGAACTAACAAATAGTGAAAATTGAAAACTTTTTAAACTTTCTGGAAGAAAAGGAAAACTTCACTCATAATTATACATACTCATAAAGTGGACCTCTTATACATATATACATACTATATACACATTTAAGATAGGTATAAAATTCTCTATCAGGAAATCACAGTGTCAAAATACTTATATACACAAGCCGTGGTCGGAAGTCGGCACTCCTCCTCTAAACTCACATATCGGCAGTATCATCTACAATATAAGAACATATATGAGTATGGAACTCAGTAAGTAATGAGTGCAAATGCAACGTGCGTATACCGAAAAATAGATATTTGTATGATTGGGATCCCTATGTATATTGTATTACCTGATAAGACCGTGAATCACATACTGAGCTAGTCAGATAACCAATAATTAATCATAAGCCATCGTATAGAGGTCTTGAGTCCCAAATACATCTCAAATCCCTTTGTGTACTGCAGAAGTCCTTCCCATACCGCTATCAGAGTGTTCCCGAAGGAACTAAATATTATCTCCGAAAGAATCTAATAATATCCCCAAAGGAACCAGATGATGTCCCCGAAGGGACCAGATATTTGGGCGCTGGCCTGCCACACCCTATTCACCAATACTCGTCAAGCAATATAAATACACCACATGTTTATGCCTCATATATGTCAGAATAATAGATTTAGATGTTTATGAATCAGACATAGCAAAATAACAGATACAAATTTTCATATAATCCAAGGATTCCATAAGTTCACAGAGACAGATAATTCTTACATTACAGGTATAACGTTACTTACCTCGATTCTAGAATTCCACGTGATTTTCTGTGAAATGCTCCTGCTCAAGGTACAGTTGACGTGACCCTATTATTTTTAAGTAGTAAAATTATCTAATCAATATGCATGCAATGCCAAGAAAATTATTATGTCAAATATTCTTTGAAAGTAACTAAATTTCTAATAAGTTTCTAGATTCAAGGCTCCAAAATATCAAACAATTAGCTTAATAACATAATCTGCCCAACACACACTAGTTAAAAATATGCAAAGTTAATTAGGCATGCACGTAGTTATGAAATTTACAAAATAAAAAGCCTAAACTAATACTTTAAATTCAAAAATTTGGTGCAAGCAACCTGTCCCACTAAACGTTCCCATATGACCAAAACAGTAACGGTCAACTTGGTAAAATAAAGATGATTATAAACAATACCCATCATAAAATATAAAATACTCACTAATTTCGGTTGACGACTCTAGTAGATTAATTAATGTAAGAGGGAAATTGAGAGATTATGTGTTTAAAGGAAGATTAAGGAATTAGAAAAGAATAATGCTTGAGGTACTAACTTTTGTAACAAATTTTCAATACCAACTCATGTGGCATGTAATTTGTCACCACTCAATTGGTGATAATGTTTAATCTATTTATCGTAACTTTTAAGACACCAATTAGATGGTGACAACTTACATGCCACATATGTTGGTACAAAAAATTTGGTACAAAAGTTGAGATATGTAGTGTTATCCATTAGTAAACCTAGATATTTTTCTTATTACTTACTTTTATTTATTTTGCATGATAGTTTAGTTTCCTTAGTTTTGTTTCTTCGAAATCTATATACTGTTTGTTTGGATAAAGTTAGGGTTGAGATAATTTTGATACTTAGTATTGAATTAGAATTCAATCCTCGTGAGTTCGACACTCTACTTCCATATCTATATTACTTGTGACCGTGTGCACTTGCACGGGAGTATGTGATGTTATAGTTACACAGCCCAACCAATACCTATCTCTTTCTAAGCACTCGAAAGAACAAAAAATATATGTCAAATGTATGTATGTCTACAAGAAAATAGGTATTTTACCCGTACATTTTTGTGTTGGCAAAACTCAAAAAATGTGTCGGTAAAATATTTTACCTTGCACAAGTGAAATGTGTCAACGTGTGTAGGTAAAACTATGTAGAGAGTAGTGTCTTTCTCTACCATGACCTTTGTGTGGGTAAATTAAACATGGCCGGCATATGTAATGTGTAGCAAAACAGATACTAAATATGTAGGTGAATTAATTGGATCCTGCATATAGATTTGACATGGCAGGTGATATGGATGATGATATGGAGATTGACATGGATAATAATGTGTAATTGCAAGGTGACATGGATGTTGTCATGGCATATCAAATGTAAAATGCGTGACGCACTAGTGTAAGGTCATGAGGTATATTTTATCAGGCCACGTGTGCTATTTTTTATGACGTGTCAATCCAAGTCATCTGTCAAAATGTGTGGGTAAAATTGTTTTAATGTGTAGGTAAAGTATAGATATGTACGAGTAAAATGCGATACTATGGGAGTAAATATATGAATAATTTTTTATTAAAATTTATATTCACATGTAAATATTAATGTCATTCAAGACGATAAATATATACAAGTACAACAACGCAAATGGTCAAAACCACCATACATAATGGTGAAAAGAGTAGTAAGTAGAAATTAAGGTGCCGTTTGGTTGGGTGTAATGAAATTGAATATAATGGCAATTGTAATGGGAATAAGAATGGAAAGAAAAAGAAAAGTGATCATTTTGTTTGGTTGAAACTTTGAAATCAACTATGGAATGTAATGGAATTAACTGTACTTTGACTAATATACCCCTAATTTTGAATTAATTTTAAAAAAAAAATAAATACTATCACTATTGGAAAAAAGAAAATAGTTATACTTACGATAATGATTAAATAGATTCAATTACCAAATATAAAAATAGATTAAATTTCTTGTGGTAATAAAATTAATATTTTAATAATTGCTCATTATTATATACCATATAAATATAACATACAAAATGTATATTAGAAAACAAAAATATAGTAATTGGATGATATGAAGAAAAAAATGATTTGTAGGTGGTTTAGTCATGGATACGGATGCAAATTTTACACTTGGTTTAGTCATAGATATGAGGAAGAAGATGATAACGAGAGGGCAAAACATGTTAAATGAGGGGCAAAAAGGAAAAAAGTGGCTAACTTAGGAATGGAATGGCCTTTACATCCATTTTCAAGTGTAATTTTAATTCTTTTATTTGATAGAATAGTCATTATATTGTAAAGACCAAACAATGTAAAATCATTACATTCTATTCCATTACATTTCATTATTATCAACCAAACACCACCTAATATTTTGCTAGATTTTATTAACTAATTATGGGACATATGGCACGATAACGAATGGCAAGATAATGAAGGAACACAAGAAGGTAGCATCAGGAAATGATAGATTCATGACTTGTTGTTTCGAGAGATGCCGAGCAGACTCACAAATACTTCGAATCAAGAGCTAATAGTTTTTGTAATTTTCATTCCATATGCCTATGTAGCACCAAAATCAAAGTAAAAAATTAGTGAGTACTAGTTCACATCATACAAGAAGCTACGCTTTGAAATTCATAAACTTATACATATATATAATATGTAGATCAATAAAATCAATTATCAATAAGAATGCATTAAATTTCAATTGCAAAGAACAAACTGTGCTATTATGCATATTACTGAAGTTAATTACGAAAAACTCACTCAAGTAATTTTCAAATAATGACTTAACATTCTTCTGCAATAATATCAGTTAACACATAAATAGTAGGTGAAGATGTAAAGTAATTCTTCAATCATCAATTCCTATCTCCCTTTAATTATAACAAAGTGTAGCTTCAAAAGTAAATACTCAATTATTCAAAACTGTATATAAACGTCTACTCATAGAGGTTCCTATCTTATCTTTCAAACAAGATCGTCATCCACTAGACTTTGGAAAATATTTTTCACATATTAACCCTGTTTATAAAAATCTCAATCTAACCACTGCCTCTCAAAGTGAAAAAAAAAATATGACTCATTAATCTCTTAGACATATTAGTATCAGATTCACATGGAAAAAAAAAAAAAGAGTAAGGTTCATAGCTCAAAATATGAGAAGGATCGGAAACATATTTTCTCAACATTGATACGTGAAATACATTATGCACACTCGATAATGATGGAGGTAATGCTAATCTATACGCCAGATAACCAACTCGCTCTAGTATCTCAAAAGGTCCAATGAAACGAGGATTTAGCTTACCCTTCAATCCGAATCTCATCACTCCTTTCATAGGTGCTATTTTCAAAAAGACCATATCTCCAACTGCAAATTCCAAAGGCTTCCTTCTTTTATCTGTGTAACTCTTCTGTCGACTTTGTGCTGTCCTCATACGTTGCCAGATCTTAACAACCACCTCACTACTGGGCCTCACCCAAAAGTGCTAGCTCGAAGGTACTTTTGGGCTCATAGACTATCACTTAAATACCCATGATCTTCCCATAGCATATTAAATGTGGGACTCGGGGCATTATAAAGATGCTCGAACATAATTGAGAGCTCATGTAATGGAGAGCTCAATAACCGAATGGAGACCTTAAGAAGATCTCATCGAGGTCGAAGATAATGAGGAGCTCGAACATGAAGATGCTCGAATATAATTGAGAGCTCGTGTAATAGAGAGCTCAATAACCGAATAGAGACCTTGAGAAGATCTTGTCGAAGTCGTATAGTTATATTCATTCAATCTTTAATCTGTAAGAGCTTGACTTTTGATCATAGTGCGAGGTCAAAAATTGATGTCGAATTGACTCAGCTCAACCGCCCACTTGAGAAATTGTCTTGACGCTTCAGGCTTTTGCAAAACCTGTTTCGATGGAAAGTTTGTAAAAACCTCAATAGAGTGTGCATGGAAATATGGTCGAAGCTTCGTAGATGCGATGATAAGTGCTAGTGCCAATTTCTCCATCTCCAGATACCTCGTTTCGGTATCGAGTAATCTTTTGCTTACATAATATACAGGTCGCTGTATATTTTCTTCTTCTCGAATTAATGTAGCGCTTGTCGTATACTTGGAAACGGCGAGGTATAAGTACAACTTTTCCCCCGGCTTTGGCTTCGACAAGAGTGGAGGAGAACCCAACTACCCAAGTATTTCTTCAAATCTTGGAACGCCTGCTCGCACTTCTCGGTCCACTCAAACTTCTTCTATCCCTCAGCACCTCGAAGAATTATTGGCATTTGTCAGTTGATCTTGATATGAATCAGCTCAATACAGCCACTCTTCTCGCCAGGCTCTACACATCTTTGGATTTGCGAGATGACTGCATGTCAATTAATGCTTGGATCTTTAGCTTCGATACCTCGCTGATTGACCATGAATCCCAAGAACTTTCCTGATCCTATACCATACACACATTTCTGGGGATTCAGCTTTATCTGATACTTTCGAAGAATTTTGAACATCTCGTCGAGATGCTTCACGTGATCTTCAGCTTTCTTCGACTTCACCATCATCTTATCAATGTAAACCTCCATCGTCCTGCCTGGTATACTGTTGGAGCCGTCCTTCTCTGATTAACCTTTCGATCTCAATTTTTAGGGCGTAGCAGTTGTTAGTGTGGTGTTCAATATCGTTATGATATCTACAAAACTTATTGGGATCACGTTTTGCCCTATCTCGCTTCATCGGCCCTAGCTGACGATACTATACCTGCTGATTTGTGACTGCATAAATATAATCTATGGGTGCATTCAGCTCGGTATAGTTGTTGAATCGTAGGGGAGCCCTTGGAATTTCTTGCCTCTTCGGTCCAGGCCGCTTTTCAGTCAATTGCTCACTCTTCCTTTTCTTCGACTTCTTGTTATTGTTGTTGGTTGTTGTGGTGGCATCTTTGGTTATATCTTTCCATCCTTCATTCTTCGTCTTATGAAAATTTTCGCGTGAAGATTCCACCCTGAGATGTCGGCAAACTCTTCGATAGAAGTCTTTAAGACTCCTGCATTCTCGTTCTAACAACTCCTCCCACAGTTTAGTCTCTGGTCGCACTCTGGCCATCATCAAAGTCAGGACTCCTCCTTCAGGTGGGTTGTTAACTTTGCCAACTCTGAAATAAAATGATTAAGGTAAGATCGCAAAGTCTCCTCTGGACTTTGTCGAATAGCAGACAGATTGATTAATGGAACATTAAAATCCTTCATAGCTTGAAATTGTCTCAAGAATGCGGTCTGAAGTTGTTACCAGGACGAGATCGAACCAGGCTGAAGTCTTCGGAACCACTTCTTCACTGTACCTGTGAGATTTACAGCAAAACACCTGCAACGTGCGAGATCATCGACTCCGAAGCTCTATCAGGTCGCTGAAGTGGTCTATATGGTCCTGTGGATCAGTTTTCCCATCAAAAGTGTTTATGGTGGGAAGTTTGAATCCAGTCGGTAAAGCAGTAGTGTTCCTGGTATTTAACATTATTGAAAAAGCAAAATTGACAAACTCTTTGCTGGAATAGCCCTCCTTCTAGCGCCAATTGTTGACGGAGGTTTTGTCAACAATGAATATAGGAAATTGCGAGATGTGGCTTGTGTGTGAAAAGGATTGATAAATTAAAGCAAATAAGGAGACACAAATTTTATAGTGGTTCAGCTCCAAAAAAGATGAGCCTACATCCACTGTTCTTCACTATTTTCTGGAGAATTACAGGAGCTTTCTCTAAGCCTCAAGGTGAGAGCAAAAAGAGAATTAGAGAGAGAATTACAGAGAAAGTGTATAGTGAAGTAATTGTCAGATAACTGTGAGATATTGTGTCTAAATAATGAGACTGAGCCCTATTTATATAGGTGAGGGTGGCTTCAGGTTTTCCAATTTTGTAAATAGGAAACTACATAATAAAATACAATATAATATTGAGATTGGGTGACTATACAATAATGGGTAATTATTTTCTCTTCAATTAGCTAGTTGCCTTTTTTATGAATTAGGTAGGTCAACTATTTGTGGTGGTCAAAAAACCACACAACAGAATGGGAATGGATGTAAGTTAAAATGACTTGCTATTGCAAGTCATTTTCAACTTGGTCAAAGTACCCATTCATAGAGTAAAAGCAAAAAACTCCATTGAAATATATATGGGCCCGTTTGGTTCGCCTATTTGAATGTGTGTATTTGAATGAAAATTGTAGAATGTGTTATAATTAGAATGGGAGACATTTGAATGGAAAAAATAGTGGAATGTATTGTAATTAGAATGGGAGCATTGGAATGGACCATTCAAAAACACCTCCCCCTTCCATTCTTATTCAAGACACAAAAAAACCATTCTAATGGTTAACTTTTTGGATGGACCATTTGAATGGAAAAATTGAATTATTGAAACAAACACATATTCTAAAAGATTATTTGAATAGAAAACCTGAATTGTTGAAACAAACACACATTCAAATAGATTTTCCATTCCAATGGAATGAAATAGATTTTCCAAATATTTACAATTTACCTTTACGGTAAGATGTCATCGGAGGGACCGGTTACGAGTTGGCACTACGACCACAAAGGGATAAATTATAAGAATGAGAAAAAATAAATGCTTTTATTTGATTCTGAGTTACCATTTAACGAAAATAAAATCCAGTCGAATTAATTATTTCTTAGCTGGAAATCATATTGTTGTCTCATTTTTCTTCCTATCACGTGCAATACATTCAAAAGTTTCAAATTTACGAATTATTTACTAAAATAATGAACTTTTTTTTCTTTTATTTTTCAGTAACCAGTATACTGTAGACGATCCCTTTAAAAAAAAAAAATGTTTACTTTAGATGGAGCCTATACTTTTATGTGCTTTAATTTTTTTTGTTATATTTATATTCGACAAGATAATTGTTTATTACTTATTAACATTTTTTATAATGACTCTTAATTGATGTACTGAGAAGATCTAGGTTTATATGAGGATTTCCGCCATTTATTTTGATTTATTATTTAAGAAAATAAAAATTAATTAGTACACAAAATTTGTCACCACTAGTAGTCTTTTGGTTGGCGGCTCCAAGTCCTAAATCAAACTAGTAGTAGACTCATAGAATGTTGTCACATGAGGGTGATTTTTTTTTTTTTTTTTTTCTCTGGAAGAAACATGGGGGTAATTAATAAAACGTTATAAACAAAATGGTGTACGGACTCAGCATTATTCCACCTTTAAGACCCTTATTTTGCTAGTTTTGGACCGGTTAACAGCCAGATCTTTTATTTATTTTTTTTTTAATTTTTATTTTTTTGTTGTTGCTGGAGAACCAGATCTCAATTAAAACAGCAATAGAGCAACTATACAATAGCCTAGATTTGAGAATTTAAAAAAAAAAAAATAGTGGCTCTACTGATGCTTGTTCTCTATCCACTCTCTTTGAAACCCTTGCCAAATTTTAATAATTAAATATTTTCTTAGCCCACATAATTTAAACAATAATGTTAGGATAACAATTTATATGACATGTGAATGTTACTATTTAACTTTAGTTAATGAATGTTATTAAAATTTTATTGATAAGTTTTAATATATTAATTAAATAATGACAAATCACATATCCCTAGCATTATTTTTTAATAAAAATCAAATAAAATATATTTGGGAAGCTCTTAGCCAACTGGGGTAGCTCCGTTGGTCCAAAGCATGAGGGATGTGTGTTTGAGTTTAGGAGGTTAGGGTTCAAACCTTGGTAGTGTGTATGTTATTTTCCTTTAAATATATTTGTAGTAAGTGGTGGTCATTAGTTAAACTCTACTTTAAAAAAAAATATTTGGGAAGTTCTAAATGCATCAATAACAAAAGATTTATTTTATTATTTTGTTTTTTTTTTTTTGTATATTCCTTATATTCTAAAAATACCCTTTTCTTTTCTTTACTTTATACATTCCTTATTTCATTGTTATTTTGATTTTTTTAATTTATTTTCCTTTTTTTAAGACAATTACCATCAATCGCATCATGTTTTTTTTCCCTTGCTTTTCATTTTTATTCTCTCCCAAAATGATAAATGTAAGAATTTTTTTACGCTCTTTTTTTTTTTTATCTTCTTGCTCTCCAATATATATGTGAGATTATAGTTCATATAATAACAATTATCCTACTTGTCTAGTACCTAATATATATATATATAAGATATATATATTTATATATGCTACATTTTTAATTCAAAATTTCTTTAAAATTAGATGATTAATACAAGGTAAAGTAAAATACCATAAATTTATAAAATCGCCAAATTCTCATAGATTTGTGAAATTATTCTAATATGTAAAAGTAATTTCCATCACGTAACGAGGAAAAGATAAAAAGTTTATGCGGCTATAAGGGGAACAGAAAAAGAAAAGGAAAATCTCAATTCTATCTGTATAATCATTTTTTTTTTTTTT
>JXTC01000839.1:10591-25742 GCA_002914845.1 Trema orientale
AAATTAGCGTGGTTCACCAAATTGGCTACGTCCACGGAGCTGCTGCAGATTTTCACTATTGGGGGAAAAAGAACCTTTACAAGTGTTTACACTCAGCACTCACAACTCACACCCCAGACCCCGAACACACCCAAGAGAAAAATTATTTTTCTCTAACTCTCAAGAATAAACTCACTCTAATACTCTCACAACACTTGGTGTTTCTTACACTCTTTTCTGGGATGAAAATAAATGAGCAATAGGATCCCTATTTATAGTTGAGGCTCACCAACCCTTTACATATTTTTACCTTAAAATTTCCTAATATACCACACACATCACACACGGTTTGTACACGTTTTATATATTGTTGCCGTGTCCAAAATTATCTCACACATCATTATGTATATGGCCATCATATTGCTTTTCATTCAAAGCATTAAATGCTTAGTAAAATGAGCTAATGGTGGTGATGGGACATCTTTCACACGTCAACAGAGAAACATACATGTATCATTATCAAAATTGGACCAGAATAATTTATAATGAACTTAAAATAATAATCATCCTCAGCTTGATTATACATGGACCATCTAACCCTATCAATTAGAAAACGGTACATATTTAAATACTCATGATGTAGTACTACCAAGAATAAGTGGAAAGGGTATCAGACCAGGTGTTATCCATGCCGCGAGTGGTTGGGAAAGAGGAACATTAGCACCAAATCTAAGAGATTCAGTAACCCCAGTTTCCATGCAATAAACACCCACATCAAGGCCCGACCCGCTCCTCATATCATCAGTGAAGTAGATACTGTTTGTCCTGCAGTTAACACTCTGCGCCTCACAAATGCTCCACGAGTTGCCGTTGCCGATGAAAATCGCCTCCTCGTCGATGCACTCCACGCCCTCCCAATCCAAGCTATCAAAATCGAGCTTGAAAAGGGAAAAAATAATAGTCCTCTCGTATCCAAAATCTTTACTACTGTATCGAAACAGCCCGTAAAGTTGATCCGGTGACGCCGCTAAATACACTCTGCCAGTCCTTTCGTATCGATGGCCGACGAAATGGTTCACCGGGTGGGGAGCAAGAAACGTTAGCCTTGTTGTAATAGGCCGATCACGAAAGTCCATCAACTCGGCCAGACTTATTCTTCTGGTCGGAACCAACCCGTCATGAAAATCTACCCTGAGGGTTCCCTCTTCGCAGATAACATAGATCTGGCTCTGAAAATGCGTGGCGTCTTTGAAGGAGAAGTCGTGTGGATTGTCAACCAGAATCCATTGGCGATCATCCCGGCCCACTCGGTTGAAGCCCAGCCTATGACGGAACATCGCCATGACAAGGAACTGTGGTGGTTGAATCTTGATCTTGAGCACCAACATTTTGACCAACATATCCGACCAGTGCGCTCTAAGGGCCTCGTAATTAACAGTTGGTACTAAAAATGGGAGATCGAGCTTCGCTTGCGAAATGGGGTTTAGAAGTTGGACGCTTCTGTTTGGGAAATCCACGGATGCAAGCCACCCATGGGGAGATCCCCAGAACCGTCGTTCGGACGAATCCGCTGGTAAGTCCAACTTGAAAACCACTCTGTTGTTGTAGAGACTGAAGAAAGATCGCGTCATAGGTAACTCTGCAGAGAGCATCAGACATGGTGGCTTAGGTATTCTCTCCCTGTGAGAAGAACCGGAACTGGAAAGAACGTTTCGCCATGATTGACAAACCTGTGAAAGTGCCACTTGATCTTGGAAGTCAGTGAGGTTTTCTGCTATCTGAGGGATGAGATCGGTGTGGATAGTCTGTTCAGCTGGATGACTAGTAGTACGATTAGCATGATTACCATGTTGGATTTTGATCTGATTCCCTGGTGATCTCAAGGAGGGAAAACAGAAGAGAACAACATAAGTCACCCAAGTGATTACGATGGAGGAGTAGACATTGATGAGATCGGATAGTACTGCTAGTACTGGTATCACATGTCTATAAAGGACGCGTAGAATTTGAGAATACACGTAGATATTGATGAAATGGGTTTCTTCTTTGACGGGCGCCATGATTTGAGAGTGAGACTGAGAAGGACTAAAGATGGAGATCGGAGATTGAAGATTGAAGAAAGAACAGAGAGGAGGGATGACCTATTTGTAGAAGACAGAACAGAGAACGCCTGATTCAACATAAATACGAATGACAAAATATAAAAAATAAAAAGCAAAAAGCTATATTAAATATATGTTTTCAAAAAAGTTTTGGTCAAATAATTTTTATATTGGCATGCAATTTCTTAGTAGTTGCCCACTCTCTTTGACTCTTCCTCCAAGTCTTCATCTCCTCTTTTTCTATGTAACTTCTTAATTGCCCACTCTCTTGACTCTTCCCCTAAGTCCTCATTTTTTTTTTCTTATGTAACTTCTGACTATGTCAGATATAATTACCACTCTGTAGGGAAGTGAGATTATTAGAAGTGACATTATTAGGACTTTCTAGACTCTATGATAAGATTTTTCCCTTTTTTGGGGCGGGGCAGGGCCGGGGAATGTCCTCCTATTCCTGCCCCCGTCCTGTGTAAATGGAAGCGGGTTATCTTGTCGTTTTAGGGGCTTCTGATGGAAAACTTACTATAGGAGTGTTCATCCGACCTTATCTGTATTTTTTTAGCATATTTATATCTGATCCACACTATGTACGAACTTCAGATTTATTA
Source organism: Trema orientale (assembly GCA_002914845.1). Lineage (NCBI taxonomy): Eukaryota > Viridiplantae > Streptophyta > Magnoliopsida > Rosales > Cannabaceae > Trema > Trema orientale. Next base: position 13,278 of record JXTC01000839.1, read on the forward strand.
TTTAATCCAATCTGCATAAAACATCTAAACTAATCTAATTCAATCCGCAAATGTGCGGATTGGATCGGTTACTTTAGATCGTTATTTGGACCTGATAAATAAACTCTTATCATTAGAATTTAAGTCCATTTTTTGTTTTGGATTATTTATTTTTAACACAAATTTGAGTCTTTTTAACAAATTTGACTTATTATTGATCATATATACACATATAAAACTAAATACAATTTATTAAGATCTAAAATTCAACTTAATTTCAACTCAAAATATTTAATAAGTTTCATATCTCTATAAAATAAACAATCAAATACGTTAGGCCTTAGGGATTTTTTTTGATTGGAAAGTAATAATCTTATGTGTAGGTTGTATAATAAGAATTTTACACCTATAAACTATAACCAATGAAAGATTTTATAACATTTATTAATTATAAGAAAAATATATACATTAAGTGCAAATTGGATTAAATCGGTTACTTTTCAAGATAAGAAAAGTATCCGATTTGCAGAAGCGTGGATTTCAATTTTTGGATCCAATCTAAGCTGTACAAGTGCAAATTAGATTGGATCTATTTTGAACACCCCTAACCTGCCATATAGGGAAAAAAATTATATTAATACTAGGATATTTAGTATCCTACTATACTAATACCATGATATTGTGTTAATTACATATATACTTTTTCAAATTTTGTGTATATAATATATATATATATGTATATCAATTATATTAAAAAAATATTTAATATATAAGTATATGGGATAGGTTTGGGGCAGGGATTCCCTCCCCCATCCTTGTCCCGGGATTATTTTCGTCCCCATCTCCAGCCATATCCCCAATATAAGCCCTCGAACCCACCCCATTATGCCCTACAGGGAGAATTGACAACTTTTCTTATATATGTGTAAAATTATAAGTTATTATAGATCTAAATCTATAATTTTTTTTTCTCTTTTAATATTTTTGCTTATTTATATTGTTTTGTGTAATTTATTTATTTCTTTTATGATTTTCTTCAAAATTTTAAACTTGAGATTTTATGCTAAAAAAATAAGAATTTCTATGAAAAATCCATTATATTAGTTTCAAGAATCAATTTATAATAGACTGATTTGAAAAGGCTTGTTTGGAAATACTCATGTTTTGTGTTTTTTGTTTACTTAAATGAAATGAAAGGTGTGCCCATTAGGGCTAGCTCAGTGAGTGGAGTGGAGTGGAGTGAGGATTGAGTATTAGGTCAAGAGTTCAACTCCCAGAGTATGTGAGTTATTTTCCTTTCTTTGTAGTAAGTAGAAGTCATTAATTAAGCCATACTTTAAAAAATAAAAAATAAAAAAGAAATTAAAGGGTTAAATCTTCATAAGATATCTATAAAACATTATAGTTGAATATATATTTTATGGAGTTGTATCCATAGTGTTTACTTATCTAGTGCATTTTTTTTTTACTCTTTTCTATTTTTCTTTTTGGTGTTGATTTTAGATGTTGTTTTTAGCTTTTAAAAACGTTAGAGTGGAAAATGGTAAGAGGCATTTGGTAGATTTCCGCTATTTTAAGTAGAAATTGAGAAACATGGTAAATGTTATTTTTACAAAGCTGATTCTGCCGCTATAGTTTTAGTACAAATTTCTTAAAATGTCATTCTATATCACACATAATTTACCGAACATTTAGATCTTTTTTCTCTCACCTATTCTTGCTCACAGCATAATTAATTTGTAGCACTCTGCAGCAGTACCAAACTTGCCCTTGGTGTAAAAGTAGTACTATAATTAAGTTCTTTTTTTTTCCTTTTTGGATTGAGCGCATTTGATAGTCACTTTTTATTTTATTTTATTTTATTTATTTTTAAGAATAGCTAGATATAACAGACTATGAATACAAATAATTGACCACCAGTGGTGGTGGCATAGCGATAGAGGAGCCTATCTGGAGACTTCGCTTTTATCAGGTCAGGAGTTTGAATTCTTACAATGGTAGGTTAAATTCTGTACTAGTGCATTTACCTCTCTACTCCAGGTCCTTGACCTTCCAATGCGTGGGCCCTTATTGAATGGGCACCTCTATTCCTGATAGCTGATGAAGCCACGAAGACAAGGCATTATATTGTTCCACCTGTGATTCTGGTTGAGCCTCTAATGCAGGATAGACGTGAGTGAGAAGTGTGAGATACTACCGATTCTCCTTTCTTATTAAAAAAAAAAAAGAATACAAATAATTGGCCGGCCTCGCATTGTAGATTGCTTCATATTCAAGACCTTGATCATCTAGATTCTAGAGGCTTAAGCGTGTGTACTATATACTAAAAGGCAAGAATTCTGGTATCTTGACTTGGTTGTTTTTTCCATTCTTTATTTGTTCAAACTTCGTGACCGAGAAATGCACGCTTTGGTAGGTCATGTGACTCATGTGGCTCATGCAAAGCTACACATACATACGGAAGTGAGGTGGAACTTACATCGTAAACTCCACAACAGCTATAGGCCAAGTCGCTTTCCGCTAACGTGGCCCGACCATCCCCCACCGATCACCCATTAGAAAACAAATTAGGAACATGGATAGACTAAACACATTCAAAAAAGTAAGCCAAACCTATGGTTTCAACTTTGATTGTGAAATATACGGTGTAAAACGTGGGGATGCCAAGCCTGCTCGGTTGTAGATACGTCACTCTCTAATTTTATAATTTATTTTATCGTTAAAAAAAAAAAAAAAAAAACCTTCATCGTCACAGCCATTTACTATAAATGCCTTTAAGCTTTACTTTATTTTATTCCTCCAGTATTCTAGAAAGGAGAGGAAAGATAATATTTTAATATTACCTTAATAATTTTTCCATAGTGATCACATGGCCATTTTACCATCAGTGCCTTCTAATTTATTATTTTATTCCTTGTGTTATAGAAGGATATAGTCCGGCATCAATATAATTTCTTTGACCAAACATTAAACAACAAGAGCGATTAGTTAGTAGAGAGTTTTAGTTAAAATTTTATTTGATCGTCTTAGTTAATTTATATAAGCTCATGAGTTTGTAGGGAGTGGCGGGGCAGATCAAAATTTAGGGGAAAGCAAATTTCTTGAACAAAATTAAAGCACAAAAATAATATAATTAAAAAACCTTCAAATAATTTCGCAAGTATATGGCAACATTACTTGTACGTAGAGATAGCAAAATGTGCAGGCTAGCCTTTAGGGGCGAATGGGCTAGATCGGGTTGGTTCGTCAACAAAAGTGGGGCAGACCGGACCGGCCCGTTCTCGGCCCTTTTTTTTTTGTTTTTTTTTATAACTATTAGATTATTTTTGACAATTCTTTTTAACAAGTTAAGTTTAAACTTTTTAATTGAATTTTTTTAAGAAAAAATAGATAATATAAACTAAATATAGTATGTATTTTTTTCGATTGTTAAAAATTAATAATAATGAAATAAGATATATCTTTTATGGGATAGTTACTCTGTTTTCAGTAATTTTGTATTCAAAACAGTTTTAAATGACGATTTTGATTAAAATAATTTTGCAAACATCAACAGACAAGCAAATTAACAATCATACATGACGAAACAATTATCGAATAAGCAAAGAAAATCATCAAACAAGTTCATTTAGATCAATCATGCTAAGTTCTCTACGAATCATGCAAAAGCGATCCTCGTTAAGAGGTTTTGTAAAGATTTCAGCTAGTTGTTTTTCCATGCATACAAACTCAAGAACAATATTGCCTTTTTGCATATGATCACGAAAAAAGTGATGTCTAATATCAATATGCTTAGCACGTAAATACAAAATTAGATTTTTAGATAAATTAATAGTACTAGTATTATCATATTTAATAGGTACATGATCATAATTCATTCTAAAATCCATGAGAGATTGTTTCATCCAAAGTATTTGAGCATAACAACTACTAGTAGAGATATATTCAGCTTCAGTGGTAGATAGAGCAACAGAATTTTGTTTCTTACTAAACCATGACACAAGTGTATAACCAAGAAAATAACATGTGCTACTAGTACTCTTGCGGTCGGTTTGACAACGGGCATAATCTGCATCCGAAAAACTAGTAATGTTCAAGTGCGTGTCTTTTGGATACCACAATCCTAAATTTATAGTGCCATGTAAATATTTCAATATATACTTTACTGCACTAAGATGTGATTCCTTAGAATTTAATTGAAATCTAGCATATAGACAAACATTGAACATTATGTTCGGTCTGCTAACTATTAAGTAAAGAAGTGAGCCGATCATACCTCGATATTTAGTAATATCCACTGCTTTACCATTTTCGTCTTTGACAAGTTTGATTGTAGAGCTCATGGGGGTTCTTATTGATTTAGAATTCTCCATTTCAAACTTTTTGAGCATATCCTTGATGTACTTTGATTGATTTATGAAAATGCTTTCTTCGCTTTGTTTGATTTAAAGTCCAATGAAGAAATTGAATTCTCCCATCATACTCATTTCGAACTCATCATGCATACATTTAGAAAATTCTTTATAAAGAGAAATATTAGTAGCACTAAATATAATATCACCAACATAAATTTAAACTAAAATTATTTCACCCTTTTTTCTTTTTATAAAGAGAGTAGTATCCGCTTTTCCCATAGTGAAACTATTTGAAGTTAAAAACTTACTCAATCTATCATGCCAAGCTCTAGAGGAGCCTTTTTTAATTTGAAAACATGATCCGGATACTTATGATTTTGAAAACCGGGGGGTTGGGCTACATAAACTTCTTTTAGAATGTACCCATTTAATAATGCACTCTTAATATCTATTTGATATAGGATGAAGTCTTTATGACATGCAAATGCTAAGAGCATTTTTATGGATTCTAATCTTGCTACGGATGCGAAGGTTTCTTCATAATCGATACCTTTTTCTTGATTGAAACCTTGAGCCACTAATCTAGCTTTGTTTCTCACTATTACCCCATGCTCATCTACTTTATTTCTAAAGACTCATTTAGTCCCAATAACCGATTAGTTCTTCGGTCTTGGAACTAATTCCCATACATCACTTCTTTCAAATTGATTTAGTTCTTCTTGCATAGCTAAAATCCATGATTCATCATTTTTGGCATCCTTAAAACTTTTAGGTTCAATTTGAGATATAAAAGCCATGTTGTTGTAAATATTTCTAAGTGATACTCTAGTCTTAACACTTTGTAAAGGGTCACCTAAAATTTAGTCTTTAGGATGAGCATATTTGAATTTTAAATCTTGAGGAAGAGTAAGAGTGTTTCCATTTTCACTTTCCTTTTCTTCTTTAAGATCTTGATGTTGTAGTTGAGTGCCTTCGTTATTTGCTATCTCATTCGTAATCTGCTCATTTGAATTTGTCTCCAAAACTACAATATTATCATCATCCAATTTTCTCTCCTCATAGAGAGTGTTAGACTCATCAAAAATAACATGCATAGATTTTTCTACTACCAAAGGTTTTTTTGTTAAATACTCTATAAACTTTACTAGTAGTAGAATAACTAAGAAAAATACCAACATCGGATTTTGAATCAAAATTTTCCAAATTATCTTTATTATTCAAAATAAAGCATTTGCATCCGAAAACTTTAAAATAGCCAATGTTGGGTTTTCTATCTTTCCAAAGCTTATAAGGTGTCTTGTTCAAGATTGGCCTCATCATAACTCTATTCACAATATGATAAGCAGTACTCACTGCTTCGGCCCAAAAATATTTTGACAAACTATTTTCATTTAGCGTTCTCCGTGCCATTTCTTGTAAGGTTCTATTTTTTCTTTCTACAACTCTATTTTATTGTGGAGTTCTCGGTGCCGAAAAATTGTGATAAAAATCATTTTTATAGTAAAATGCTTCCATCTCATCATTTTCAAACTCACCACCATGATCACTTCTAATAGGTGTGATGGTATAGCCTTTTTTGTACTTTCTTGCAAAAAATAGTAAGTACATTTAAAACATCATTTTTATGAGTAATGAAGAGAACCCAAGTTATCTTGAAAAATCATCTACTATCACAAAAGTATAGTGTTTCCCACCAAGACCAGCTACTCTTGATGGTCTAAATAAATCCATGTGAAGTAGTTGCAAAGGTCTAGAAGTAGTAATGACATTTTTGGATTTTAAAGAATTTTTCGCTTGTTTTCCAAATTGACATGCATCATAAACCTTGTCTTTTTCAAATAGTAAACTAGGTCAACTATTAACAAAATTTTTTTTAGAAAGCTTAGAAATAGTATTCATGCTAGCATGTCCAAGTCTTTTATGCCAAAGCCAAGACTCATCTTTTAAAACCGAAAAATATTTATCTTGTCTAGTGTATTTTTCAGTATCAATAGTATAAACTTTATCTGTTCTTTCACCTTCAAAAATAATTTCTTTTGAACAAGTATCCTCAATCAAGCATTTAGAAGTTTCAAAAATCACTCGATAATCCTTGTCACAAAGTTAACTAATAATAAGCAAATTATGTTTAAGGCTATCAACAAGTAAAACATTCTCAATAATAGGAGACAGAGTAGAGCCAATGTTACCTATACCCAAAATCTTACCTTTAGCATTGTCTCCAAAAGTGACATGTCCTCCATTTTTTTTTTTTTTTTTGTAAAGGGTGAAAGCAAGGAATAGTCACTGGTCATGTATTTGGAGCAACCACTATCCAAGAACCAAAAGTCCTTCTTCTTTTGTACCTACAAATAAGAATCAAACTTTAATTTTTGGTACCCATACTAATTTGGGTCCTTGAGTGTTAGTTCTAGATTCTTTTGGTACTCAAGCTAGTTTTCCACCAAAATATGCATTCTTCTTCATAAAGCATAAAAAACTAGCATGTCCATCTTGACTGCAATAAGTGCAAGTATATTTGGTATCACTAGTACTAGCTTTCACAAAATACTTTTTGAGGTATTTTTGTTATATAAACGATTTGTACCCAAGACCTCCTTTGTCAAAAACGCATTTTTGTCCATCAAGCATCATGTCAAAATTTTTCTTTCTATTTATAAATTTGTGAATAATTTTGGTCAAATATAAAACTTTGTCATTTAATGAAGTATTTTCTTTTGATAAAATGTCACAACCACTACAAAACGATTCCTTTTATTTTGTAAATCCTTCAACTAATTTAGACAAATCAAGAATTTCCTTTTTAAGAGCATTGTTCTTGAAAAAGAGTTTTTCATAGTTTTTGTGTAAATCATTGAAGTCACTTAATAAATTTTCATATGATAAATCACAATCACTATCATTTTCACTAAACTTGCAACTTATATCACTATCATGAAATTCAACTTTAGGTTCAAGTGAACTTACCTCATTTTCTATTGCCATGAAACACATGTTGGCAATTTCTTCTTGTTCATCTCTTTCGGATTCTTCTTCTTCACTATCATCCCATGTGGCTTTCATTGCCTTCTTCTTCATTTTTCTTCTTAATGTGCATTCATTCTTCATGTGACCCGGTTTCTTGTATTCAAAGTAAGTAATTTGGTCATCCTTCATTTTTTTTTCTCGGAAGTCATTGCATTTGTTGTTCCTTTTGAAGTTCTTCTTTTTGAAATTTAGATACTTCTTGTATCTTTTGGTGAGTAGAGCAATGTCTTCAAGTTCACTTTCCGCAAATTCTTCTTCTTCCTCAATATTTTCTTGCATGGTGGCTTTGAGTGCTATTCTTTTCTTTTTCTTCTCCTCTCCATCTTCTTCATTTGTTTCCTTCATAAGAATTTCATGGATCATGAGAGAACCCATAAGTTCTTCAAGAGGAAACTTGCTAAGATCCTTAGCTTCTTGAATAGCTACCACCTTGCTTCTATATGCTCGAGGAAGACTTCGGAGAATTTTGCTCACCAACTCACCATTTAGAAATATTTTTCCTAGAGCACTAAGAGAGTTAATAATAGTTGTGAATCTAGTAAACATTTGTGAAATAGATTCATCTTTTTCCATTTTGAACAACTCATAGTTTCTAGTGAAAATATTGATTCTAGTGATTTTCATAGATCTAGTTCCTTAATAAGAGACCTCTAGTATCTTCCATAATTCATGAGCATCTCTAGCTTTCTCAAAATTGTTGTAAATATTCCTATCTAGGCTATACATAAGAATATTTCTAGCTCTACTATCAACCACTTTAGTTATTTAAAAAGATCCCCTAGTAACAATATACTATAAGTCAAAATCAATGGACCTAAGATACGTATCCATACGACTTCTCCAATAGTTAAAATCTCTACCATTGAAAAATGGTGGTTTGAATGGAGACAACCCCTCAAATTGAATAGAAAAATTTTTTGGGTTAGCCATCTCAAAAACGGTTAAATTTTAAAAATTGAGCACCAAGCTCTAATACCAATTGTAAGTCCAAAGGCTAACTAACCCAAGAGGGGGGGATGAATTGTGTTTTAAAAACTTTTGCAAACTATTCTTAAAAATCATGTAAATATGCCAAGTCGATGAAACAACAAGTAAAAATAGATTAATTGCATGCACTAAATATGTAAATAAAAAGAAGATAGGAATAGAGAGATGCAAATACTATTTTTACAGGTCCAACAAACACAACAGTTTGTCTACGTCCTCGGCTCTTGGCAACTCGCTTCGAGCTATCCACTATCGGATCAAAAGAATAGGCTTGACCGTCTTTTTTACACAAAGAGTGCTTTCTGTTTAGGCACACTCACGCCTTTACAATAGTCTAGAATCCGGCTCTATCACGCCTATCACGGATTGTTTAGACCCTGGTGTCAATCTCACCTAAACTGGGTTATTTATGAATCCGGTATCAACCTCACCTCTCAAATACTATTTGATTTGTGTTTATTGAAACACTTAACTAGAATCTCTCACAATAGTATAGATAATACAAGGTAAGCCTAGAGAGAATAGATGAACACAAAAAGTACAATCTAGTTTGGCTCAATTGACTTTTGTGAAAAAGTGGATTTGAAAGTTTGATTCACACAAGATAACTTTGACAACTTAAAAGTATGTATAAAGCTATGTAGAAATGTTCAAAAGTAGTTTCAAATGTTAAAAAGGCTTCTATTTAAAGACTAGAACAAGAACTAGCCGTTTTTAACCGTTTGACAGACACTCCGTCATTTTCGGTAGACTAGAAAGTCACTTTCGGTAGCCATTAGAAGTGCGGTTATAATGGTCGGATTCAAAAAGTCGTTAAAAAATGAAACCAGAAAAACAGGGGAATCGGTCACCCAATTTGGCCACGGTCTGCTGATTCTGGCAGAGAACTATTTTTCAATTTATGTCAAGTCATTTTTCGATTATTTCCAAAAAGTGATTTTATAAATTGATTTAATATGAAATATAGAGACTATAGAAATTCATAAATCAATTTAAAAGTTCGTGTAAAAAAATTTTTATAATTTAATTTTGAAATAAATAGTTTTGACAGTTTAGTTAAAAAAAAAAACTTCAGTTACAAAAAATTTGAGCCATTAAGATCATATTGTGTGTGAACAAATATTCAAGTACAAGAACTAAGCATATACCCTTGCTAGTCTAGGTCTTGTAATCTTAAATTTTGTCTTCAAGCTCTTTTCTATAATCCATCTTGAATGTCTTGTGATCTTTTCAATTTAACTTGCTATACACTCAAGTAGATTATTAGTTCTTAATCATATGTTTGTTAACTTCAAAATATGAGAGATGATATTTGCTGCAAGGCATGACTCAACAGATCTAACTCATCAGGAAGGGACCCAATCAGCAACATTGCTTTATCCTCATCTTTGAAGGTTTCATCCAAATTCAACAAGTCTGCAATCAACTGGTTGAACATATCAATGTGGTCACCAATAGTCGTACCAAGCTTCAACTAGAGGTGGAAAAGTCTCTTCTTCAAGTATAGCTAGTTCTCATTGCTCTTCTTCATGTATTTATTCTCGAGTGTGGAAGTTACTTGCAGAAGTCTCCCCTATGAATAGATACTTTTGTTCTCTACAAAGACATGAGCGGATTGTACCACAAGCTTGATGATTGATCCTCTCCCATTTTTTATCATCAATCTTCTCCGGTTTCATTTCCTCCAGAGCAACATCGTGATCTTGTTGACATAAACTATCCAATACTAAGTTATTTCGGCCATCAAATTTCTCCACATCGATTTTTGCACTAGTCACCGTCTTCGTCGAACCTGCTTATACCACTTGTTGTGCAACGGAAGCATAACTATAAAATCTAAGTTATAATATAAAACCCAGAAACAAATGAGAAAAAGGGATAAAAACAAAACAAAACAAAACTATGGAGGTCCTTAGGAATAAAGGTCCTCACCAATAGAGAACTAATTTTTGGGATGATTAAAACCAATTACAGTAAGCTTTATTTATAGCCAATTGTAGAGCCCAAACATTCATACACAAATGATGTGGGACAAAGTGCAAAACAATTACAAAAGCTAACAAGCCAAAATTCTAACATGATTTTGATAAGGAAAACAAGGAAAGGAGTTGGTAAAGAAAAGTGTGTGCCCGAGATTGTTGATGTGCAAGATGACAACGGCGATGGGGTTGGCAATGACCACGATGATGATGATGATGAAGATAACAACAATGAGGATGCACATCTCCATGTTCAGCATGTTATTGGTGATATGAATCGCGAGGAGGTCCTAGATGATGATAATTATTTTGATGGTGCATACATTTCTAGTTTTCATGATGCTGCCTCTACCCCTCATACTAGTGAAGATAATCAAAATCTACCGCTAGCCCTTACGGATGAAGTGTCAGTTCCTCATGTGCGCAATACCGAGGCTCAGTCTATGCATATTATTCATGAGGCGACACAAGTAAGTAGCACAACCAATTCATTAGGATCAGTCCCCTATGATAGATGATTTTGTTGTCGGTCAATATTTTGTTAATAAAGAGGATTTAAAGATGAAACTACATAAGTATGCTCTGCGAAAGAATTTTGAATTCAAAGTGAAGAAATCTAGTAAGACTTTACTTGTGGCGATATGTGTTGACTCAAAATGCAAATGGAGGATTCGTACAACAAAGTCATCTACTAGCAGCTTGTTTACTATTCGGAAGTATATGAATAAACATAATCGTTCGCTCGAAATTCGGAAGAATCACCACAAACAAGCAACTAGTTCAGTGATTATTTGAAAGAAGGTCCAACTCCGAAACAAATAATCGACGAGATGCATCGTGATCTTGGTGTCAAGTGCAGTTATTGGAAAGCTTGGAAGGCAAGCAAGTTTGCGAACGACCTGATTAGAGGTTCTCCAGAAGAAAGTTATGCTACACTTCCATCGTATTGTTACATGCTTCAGAAGATGAATCTGGGTACAAGTACTCAATTCCTGATTGATGCACAAAATCAGTTCAAATATTTCTTTATGGCATTTGGGGTATCAATTATGGGTTTCCGTTATGTGAGAAAATTTATTTCCTTAGATGAAATTTCTTTGAAATCCAAGCATGGAGGTAGTCTTTTTGTAGCAACTACACAAGATGGAAACTTCCAAGTTTATCCGATTGCTTGGGGTACTGTTGATTATGAAAATGATGCATCATGAGAATGATTCATCACTAAGTTACGAGATCAGATACTTGACACTGATGATGTAGTATTCATTTCAAATCAAAAGCAGAGCATTAAATTAGCAATTGACAAAACTTTTAAACGTGTATACCATGGGGCTTGTATGTGGCACCACAGACAAAATATCAAGGCAAGATCAAAAAGTGTTGGTTTACAACGGTTGTCTGATGATACAGCTCAAACGTACAGACTATCAGAATTTGGTGCTTTGTTGGTGAGCTTTCTTATTGTTAGACTTTTGGCCCAAATTCCTATTGGGCGCCCATAGTTGGTGCATGACCCAAATTAGATTAGATTACGTATCAGATAAGATATTTGAGTGGAATATCTGATAGGCTTCTATTAATTAGGGATATTTTTCCTATTCTTTAGAGATAAGGAAAGATCCTTATTTGAATAGAAAAGATACGTATTCTCTCCTATTAATTCATTAATTGACAGACCTGAGTAAAGTACAGAAAATATACGCTCTCTCCTCTCTCTCTCTACCAAAAAGAATTCCAGTGAGTGCTCTTGAGTGGTGGAATCTATAGTGGTTATTCTTGTAACGCCACTAACTGCGAGTTTACAAAGAGAAGTCTTTCTACAACGGACGTGAGGCACCAAGGCAATTCTTATACCGGCAGTAGGTTTGAGGATTCATCCGGCACCACCGCCAACCACGCTTCCGACACTTATAAATATCTGGATGTAGCAGGGTACCTCAAGGAGATGAAATTTGAAAATTGGTCTAGGGCTCATTTCACTAGAAATCGATACAATATAATGACAACCAATAACGCAGAGTCATTGAACAAAGTCCTCAAAAATGTTCAGGAGTGGCCAATAGTTGCATTACTAGATGAAATAAGGAAGAATCTAGCTACCTGGTTCTATGACCGTCGCACACAAGCAGATATCCCCA
>JXTC01000839.1:25789-36665 GCA_002914845.1 Trema orientale
CTCAGCCACGCCAGCAAGACCAGATCACGGCACATCCAAAACCCAGAAATCATCTTCTCAGCCACGCCAGCAAGAACCAGATCACAGCACCAACCGGTGCGCCGCTACCACACCACGCCCGCTGTCTCACACGCCGACGCCAGACCACAGCAAGCATCGACCCAGCGTCTTCCAGAACCAGTACCGCCCGCGCTCGCTCCTGCCTGCGATCCAAATCGCGCTCCTGCCTGCCAGCGTCTTCCTGCACAAACCCAACAACAGCCGCCTCACCGCACAGCCGCGCTCGCGTCTTCCTGCACAAACCCAACAACAGCCGCCTCACCGCACAGCCGCCCGCGTCTCTGCCCAACGAACGTCTCACCGCGCCGCATCTTATGCCTTGCCGAGCCCCGTGCTGAAGTCACTCTCGGCACTGCATCAACGCCTACCCCAAAAGAGGTAACTGGATCTGCTGATGAAGTGTTATGACCCACTCAAGAGAAAGTGAGGTCCGTGTTCCAATCTGAGCAACTGTCTCAGACTGAAGAGTTTCTCACGCCTGCCCACCTGGTACGCCTGCCCAAGTTTTATTGGGCCTAATTCACGTTTTTTTTTTTTTTTTTTTAATTGGGCCTTGAGTACGCCTGCCCAAGTATCAAGTTTTTTATTGGGCCTAGTTCAAGTTTTATTGAAAAAAACAAAAAAAAATGATGAGTGAACAAGGTGAACCAACTGGTACCAAATCTATTCCTATTCTGGTTCAGTCTGAGGGTATCTTCAACGCAGGGATTCAACTCACTGAAACAAATTATGATGTGTGGTCCCAATTAATGGAGATGCATATTGCTGAACGAGAAAAACTCTCCTATATCATAGGCAAAACAGACCCACCTTCTGTGTCGGATCAAGGATATGAGAAATGGTATGCTGAAAATCAAAAAGTTAAACGTTGGCTTCTGATGTCCATGACTCCTGACATTATGAAGCGCTACCTCCGTATTCCCACTGCCCTAGAAATATGGAATGCTTTATCCAAAGCATTTTATGATGGAACTGATGAAATGCAAGTCTACTCCCTACATCAGAAAGCCTTCTCAGCCAAACAAGGTACCAAATCACTTTCTGCCTATTATGGAGAGTTAACTGAAATATTTCAAGAACTCGATCACCGTGATAGAGTGGTCATGAAGGATCCTGAGGATGTGATAGCATACCGACAGTCCATTGAACGCACTCGTGTTCACATCTTTCTTGCTGGATTAGATACAAGTTTTGATCAACTTCGACGAGAAATGTTACGTCGCGAGCCACTCCTGAGTTTGGAAGAATGTTATTCCTTAGTTCGTCGTGAAAACTTACGATCAACTACTTTCCATGAAGACACTACCAAACCTGACGCCTCCGCACTTCTCTCTCGACAACGACCCAGTCAAACATCGCAGGATCACCCCAAGCCCACCAACCCAAAGAATTCCACCTTCGATAAAGGCTCCTTGAAATGTACTCATTGCAATCAAAATGGTCATACCAAAAATCGGTGTTTTGAGTTGATTGGATATCCAGACTGGTGGGACCCAGCACGACACCGGAATGCTAAGAGACCATCTTCTACAGCTCTTACTCAAACAAAAGCAGACGATGTTCCATCTGCTTTATCAGCACTGGTAACCACCCCTGGAGAAGGTAAGGCTTTGAATATATCTGCACCTGTTTTAAATAATACATGGATAATTGATTCTGGTGCCACTGATCATATGACATTTGATGTACGGCATATTTCTACACTGAAACCTTCATCCAGGAACTGTATTTCTACTGCTAATGGTAATACTAACACAGTTCTTGGTGAAGGGTCCTCCGATCTTACTAAAACTTTACACCTTGATTCTGTATTAGTGGTACCTTCCTTAAACTATAATCTTCTCTCAGTTTCTCAACCTTATCCTGTGTGGTTATTTTTGGTCCTAATTCTTGTGTATTTAAGGATATTCAGACTCAACAAACGATTGGTTATGGTATTAAGAAAGGGATGCTATACTACTTGGATCTAGAGTCATCAAAGTCCAACAAACTTCAACAAGCTCTAGCCGTGAACAGTACTACTTCCTCCAAGAAAATGACTGAAATTTGGCTATGGCATCGACGTTTGGGCCATGCCTCTTTTGGTTACTTAAAACGATTGTTTCCTACTTTATTTACTGGTTTGGATATGTCTAGTTTTAAATGTGATGTTTGTACACTTGCAAAAAGTCATCGTACTTCATTTCCTTTAAGTTTAAATAAAAGTCCAACTCCATTTATGGTTATTCATTCTGATGTTTGGGGTCCTTCCAAAGTTCCTACATTGGGAGGTGCTTATTGGTTTGTTACCTTTATCGATGATTGTACTCGGATGACTTGGTTGTGTTTGATGAAATCCAAATCAGAAGTTACAGTGTTATTTCAGAAGTTTTATAATACTGTACGTACACAATACAATACTAAAATTCAAGTACTTCGAAGTGATAACGTGGGAGAATATCGTAGTACTGAACTCCAATATTTTTTGGACTCTCATGGCTCTATTCATCAAACCAATTGTCCAGATACACCACAGCAGAACGGTGTTACTGAACGGAAAAACAGACACTTATTAGAGGTTATTCGTACTTCGCTCATTGACGCACACATGCCCCCCTGCTACTGGGGTGAAGCCCTTCTCTCTGCCGATTATCTCATAAATGGGTTCCATCAAGATCACTCAACTTCCAAACACCATTTCAAGCACTTACAGATGCTGTGGTCACACCCACAGTTCCCAATCTAACTCCTCATGTCTTTGGTTGTATTGCCTACGTTCATCTGCCCAAAGATCAACGGAGTAAATTAATGCCTCGCGCCTTGAAATGTGTTTTTGTTGGATATGCTTTACATCAAAAAGGTATCACCCCCCTACTCGGCGCATGTTTATCACTATGGATGTTGTCTTTCATGAAAATACGATGTATTACTTTACGTCTGAATTTCAGGGGGAGTATCTTGATGAAATTCAAACTTTTGAATACAGTCTGATGACAGATACGGAGGAGATAAAAATGGATGTGACAGAATTATCTGATGAATATTCAGGTGACTTGGATACGAGTGGTCAAAACGTGGATATAAGTGATAATCCAGAAAATCAGGAAACTTCAGATGCTCCAGAGGCTGAGCTGCACTCTCTCCCGAGTAATATACCAAACCAATCGTTAGCTGAGGATACTCCTTATATAGTACCTGAATCATCTAGGAGACAGTTACCACAACGTCACACAAGAGGTATTCCAAAGCCAACTTATGAACCTGAACTGTCTAGTAAAGTAAGATATCCCATGAGCCATTATGTGTCTACACATCAATTGTCAAAAACAAATCAGTCATTTACAAATCAATTATCTACTGTATCTATTCCTAACAGTGTGCAGGAAGCTTTAACTGACCCGAGGTGGAAAGCTGCAATTAAAGAAGAGATGACCTCCTTACAAAAGAACCAGACATGGGAGCTCGTAGATCTTCCTACAGGAAAGAAACCAGTTGGGTGTCGTTGGATTTTTTCTGTAAAACACAAAGCTGATGGAACAATTGAACGCTTCAAAGCAAGATTGGTAGCAAAGGGATATACCCAGACTCATGGAATTGACTACACTGAGACATTCGCACCTGTAGCAAAAATCAACACGGTCCGGGTCTTATTATCCTTAGCTGCAAATTTTGGATGGCCACTACAACAGTTTGATGTGAAGAACGCCTTTTTGCATGGGGAACTATTTGAAGAAGTCTACATGGATCTTCCCCCAGGGTGCATGGTGACAGAAAAGCAAAGACAGAAGGTGTGTAAATTAAAGAAATCATTGTATGGTCTGAAGCAATCTCCTAGGGCCTGGTTTGGAAGATTCACAAAATCTATGATAGCATTTGGTTATCATCAGAGTAATTCAGATCACACTTTGTTCCTGAAGAAGAGAAATGGTAACATTACTGCACTTATTGTCTATGTTGACGACATGGTGGTAACAGGAAATGATCCAATTGAAAGAAAGGCTCTACAAGAATATTTGTCCAAAGAATTTGAAATGAAAGATCTAGGCACCTTAAAGTACTTTCTAGGAATCGAAGTATCTCGATCTCATAAAGGTATTTTCTTGTCTCAGAAGAAATATGCTTTGGATCTTTTGAAAGAAACTGGGATGTCAGCATGTCAACCAGTAAATACACCAATTGAGAATGGGTTAAAATTGCGTATTGAAGCTGATCAAGTTCCAGCTGACAAAGGGAGATACCAAAGACTTGTTGGCAGATTGATGTACTTAGCACATACAAGACCAGATCTTGCATATGCTTTGAGTATCGTTAGTCAATTTATGCATAATCCAGGTGAGCAACATATGAACGCAGTCATACGAATCTTGAGATACTTGAAATCAGCTCCAGGAAAAGGAATTCTTTTCTCTAAGAACACAAAGGAACAAATCATCGAGGTATACACTGATGCAGACTGGGCTGGAGATAAAACTGACATGCGATCTACTTCAGGGTATTTTACCTTTGTAGGTGGTAATCTTGTTACTTGGAGGAGCAAGAAACAAAGTGTCGTTGCTCGCTCAAGTAGTGAAGCAAAACTTAGGGGAATGGCTCTTGGAGTTTGTGAAGGTCTGTGGCTAAATCTTCTCCTTCAGGATTTGGGTTATTCATCAAATAAACCAATCCGGTTGTACTGTGATAACAAATCTGCTCGTGATATGGCCCATAATCCAGTTCATCATGATCGAACAAAGCATGTCGAAATTGATCGGTTTTTTATCAAAGAGAAATTAGAAGAAAGAAGTCTGGAATTACCAGAAATTCGATCAGAAGAACAATTGGCAGATATTCTCACCAAAGCAGTCTCAAATCACAAACTTTCAAAATTTGTGGACAAGTTGGGCATGATAGATATCTATGCACCAACTTGAGGGGGAGTGTTGAATTATTTTGTAAATGTAAATCAATTAGAATTAATTTGTAATCAATTAGGAGATAATTGTGATTGTATTTGTAGTAACTTTAGTCCTATAAGTTGTACCTTTTTTTCAGAATTAATCATAGAAATAAAAACACAATTGTTTCAGTTACTCCCCGCAGTCAGTTTGAGTTCGATGTTAAAGGTGGGACACTTGATGGTGTTGTTAATCTTGAAAAACGAAGTTGTAGTTGTCAAGAGTTTGACATTGATAAGATTCCATGTGCACATACTATAGCAGCGGCGAAGTTTCGAGGAATTGACATGTATCATCTATGTTCAGAGTTCTACAAGACAGATTTTTGGAAGATGGCATACACAAAGTCTATTTATCCTCTACCACTGGAAACAGAGTGGGATGTGCCTGAGGATACTAAGGCAAATCATTGTCAATCCACCAGTGAAGTGCAAACAAAGCAGAAAACCAGAGGAAAAAAGATTTTTTTCCCGTTGGAGAATTGCCAAAGAAGAGGAAACAAGACTCGGTTGGAGAATTGCCGAAAAAGAATCGAAAATGCTCAAATTGTGGAATGCTTGGTCACAACAAAGCTTCGTGTCAAAATTGCATCAGATCCCCAGCAGAGGGCGCTAGTGTGTCATGAGTTGCATTGTTATAAGCGTAGAGTATCTTATGTTTGACACTTTTCTTCGTATTACATGTTTAACTCTGTTTACTACTGTTATTCCATTTGTATATATTTGCTTATATGATTTTATTTCTTCTTTTTTCTTTTTTCTTTTTTCTTTTTTTGAATTTGATCTAATTACTATTTCTATTTGCATTAAATGTTTAACTCTGTTTACTAGTGTTATTTTGATTTGCATTACTTATATAACTCGATTTCTAGTTGCATTGCTTATAAAATTTGTACAGTGTAATTTTGCTCTACAAGTGACTCCACAAATTGTCTGTCATGATTGAAGGACTGTTAAGTGGACCACATCCCTAGCGGAGAGTTCTAGTGTGTCACGAGTATGTATATTTGTATTTTGCGTTAGACCCTTTTATTCGCATTACTTGTGTTGTATAACAGTGTGACATTTATTTGTGTTACGTAAATAATTCTATTCTGTTCGAATGACGCATATAGTTTGTATAGTGTAATTTGGCTCTACATGTGACTTGACACTCCGAAAGATTGTTTGGCACGCTTGACAATCCGCCCAACGGCCAACACAATGTCGAGCTAAACGCTCGACAAGTGACTGACTATCAAAACTGTCAAGCTGAATATCCCCAGAGTGTGTAGTTTGGCTCGACATTGCTTGACAATTTTTCTGGTACACTCAACAAACTGTCGGGCTACCCAACACACTGTCGAGCTTAATTCTTGAGAGTGTAATTTGGCAGACAATGCTTAAAAGGTGACTTAATAAGCTATGAAAAGAAATATACATGTACAAAATTCCATATTTTCAATAAAAGTGGTATTGCACACTATTGCCTATTCACGGTTCAACAAGTGCATATAAAATGTATATATAACAAAAATAATAAACTAATTAAACTTAGTTCACAAAAATAACGAGTTTCATTAACAATGAGACATATGGGACCTAATATGAAAACAAGAATTAAAAATGGTTAGAAAGAATATTAAATAGGTATTAGTACGCTTTTCTTAAAGATGGAAGAACGAACATTAGATTGCTTTCCAGAGTCTTTTCTTACGGGGTCACTATCCTTTGAAAGTGTGGAAACACTTAATTATAAAGTGTCCCAACTTTTAATTCCTTTCTAATAAGAGGAGTAAGAAATAATGAGTGTGAAAAATTATGATTCTCTTTTACGTGTTCACATACCAATTAGTTATACATGAAAATACGTGGAAACACTTACTTATAGGGTCACTACTTTTGTTTCTTGTTATAGTCATGTTTACTACTTTTGAGAGCACAAAGTATAGTTTACTACTATAAGTCACTACCTTATGACTTATAGTAGGTTATCATAACAAGAAACATTGGTAGTAAAACATTGGTAGTACCCAGCACACTGTCGACCTTATGTTTATGCTCTTATATACAGGCAGGCAGGCATGCAAGCATTTCTATTTATTGAGCTATTACTCGTATAGTTTTGTGATGCAAGTGTTAAGAATATGGCTAAGTTGTTTCACTCTTAAGTTGTTCTTATGCAAATATTGAACCAAAAAAAAAAAACTCTTTTGAGAAGTTCATGTTTTTACTCTCTCTCTATATATATGTCTAAAGTTTATATGTGGGGTTATTAAGTAGGTTAACTCAATTGAATAGGAGAAATTTTATGCTATTGATCCCAATTATTTTAATCATTTAGCAATTCGGTCCCTAACATTTTTTCTTTTTCCTTTTTGTATTATTCATATCTCTAATTAAAAATATTGCATCCATCATCTTTTAAAACTTTTATCCAAAAAACAGTTTAGAGACCACATGAGATTGTACAAATAGTAGGAGAAAATAAAAATATTTCAATGACGTACATATATTATTCTTAGGCAATTATTGTATCCAATGATCATTTATTTGAAATATTTTTTTTCTACTCCTGATACTATCTAATATTTTGTCTTTAAATTTTTTCAAAAAATTAAAATTCAAAGGCATATATAAAAGAAACAGTTCATTTGAGAATCAAATTCAAAAAAATGAAAAATAAAACAAAAAAAGTACACTAGCACACCCTAGTTTATATCAAATTATAGCAATTCTTATGGATAAAAAATAATTATCTTATCACTTCTAAAACTAAAAAGATTCGACATACACCTTTTCTGCTATTCAGTTTGACTAAAAGTTTATTATTTATCAATTAAATTTTCATTTAATTAAGAATTAGTTATTATAAAAAAAATTAATTATTTATTTAAATAGACAACAGTAATATAGCTAGCTAGGAAATTTTATAGATTTTTTCCTTCCTTTTTTTTATTCTGAATAAACTAATTGTTAACATATAAAAAGTAATATGGCTAAGTTTCGAGATTTTATAGATTTTTTTGGTTTTCCTTTTGTAATTATTTTTTATTTTAGGAGATGTCATTGTTATTTTGACAAAAATTAGAGAATGTTTGTGTTTTTGCTTTTTTTTTTTTTTTTTAAAAAAAAGATTGATAGATACAATATTATTAGTGTTCGGGAT
Organism: Trema orientale; assembly: GCA_002914845.1. NCBI lineage: Eukaryota > Viridiplantae > Streptophyta > Magnoliopsida > Rosales > Cannabaceae > Trema > Trema orientale. The sequence goes on from JXTC01000839.1 coordinate 33,910, forward strand.
TTGGATCTTGTGTTCTGATTAATTAGGAGGAACTGTGATTAATTAAAACAAAACAAAGGATAACTGGGATTATGGTTAGATTATAAAGAGTATACAGGTGTAAGAGCTATCACAACAATGTCCATGTGTCGAAGCCCTGATAGGCGGTCGATATAAAAAAAACGACACTTCTCACAGCGTCCTTGCCACATTAGCAGTTGCAGGGATAGCGTACTTACAATATAATAATGATAGTATAATAATAATGATGGCGTAATAATAACGTAAGTGTTATCACAACACTAACACTACGTATCGAAGTCCTGATAGACAGTCGCAATAAAGAACGACACTTCCCACAGCGTCCCTGTACGTAGGTGGTTGCAAGGATAACTAGCTTATGGATCAACGATAATATAATAATGTGATAATAAATAAAGAATCTAGTTGACAGAGGCGAATAAACTGACCATGATGTCAACTAGAAGTTAGCAACAGAAATAAAGTACAGAAAAATTAATAGTTAGGAACTGACGAAGGTGATACCGTCCATACGCCAGTTAATTAGAGGGGTTAGAGTTACTAGGTGGTAAGTCCAGCCATATTATTAGAGATGATAATAAATAACTTGAAATAATAATAACAGAGATAAGTGAGGGTTAGCGAGAGAACGCAAAATCCCGAACTTGTGCCACAGGTCAAGCACAGAGTTCGAGGAGAGTAGCTCGGGGCCCACAAATCACTGAAGTACAAGAATTAGAAGCTGCATACAAAGAAGCTTATTGGGCAAGTCAGTAGGAAAAGTACGTAAAAATAATAAGATAATAGAAAATGGTATAAAACTAATTGACTAGTAAGAAAGTGATATAAACTAGGATATTGGGCCTATAACATGCGAGAAATGAATTTGGGCTTAGGAAGTAAAAAGATGTGAAAGAAGTAGATGTCTAAATCTATATGCATATATAGGTATTTATGCAAAGAATGGAAATTTGGAAGCCAAGTCTAAAGATGCATGTATATATATATGTATGGAGGAGAAGTCACAAGTATATACAACAATATGTATAAATGTGTATATGGGATGAAGGCCATGGGCTGAACTTGTAAAGTTAAGGTGATGATGTTGTTGGAGTATTGGGCTACGGGTAGAAGGAGAGTGAAAGAATTAAGGCCCAAAAGAAAGTAACTTGGTGGGGATGGTGGTGATTGACATTTAGTTCATGGTTTGGAGAAGAAAACAAAGATAATGGTGAGACACTTGTATGAGATTTGAAAGTGGTGATGGTAGTATTGAATGTGAATCAACAAGGTCAAGGAGTAAATGAGAACACAAGAACTAGAGCAAGAATAGGTACATGGTTGAAAGAATAAGAGAGAATGAGAGAGAGTTTGGTTGAAAAATAAAGCTTGTATCATTAAACTAAAAACTCCTCCTTTCCAAATGAAGGGTTAAACCCTTATTTATAGGCAAATTTTGCCTTATAGTATAAGGGATCTTAGGCTAGAAGGGATTCGGTGTCTAGATTTTATTAGCTTAGTCTAGTCTTAATGTAGAAGTACTTAAGCAACAAGTACTTCTAACTACAAGGTATCTTAAAGCATAAGTAGATGAGGTATCAACTATCTACAAGAACTTGTGGTATAAGTTCTTCCATTGTAAGTAATTTAGCTAATGTTGAAGCTAGAGAATATTCTAGAACATTCTAAAGATCTAGAGGCGGCTTGCTCTTGAGGAAGAGAGGGCTCCAACGGCCTGTAGTTTAGCTTGTGCGTCATGTAGCTTCAAGCTTTGGCAGTGTTACTCCAAACGGCATATGGTTTGGGCTGTACAACGTGTAGTTTGGCTTGGTTTCAAGTGACATGTAGCTTAGGGCATACTACACACCGTTTTCCTTAAGCATGTGTCGTTTTTTATCCATTACATGTAGCTTGATCATTTTTTCTTAGCCTTGTTTGTTCATGCGTAACTACTACTAATTCTTATTTTAGGATTGTAACATCCAACTCCTCACATAATTAAGAAAGCCAATAATAAACATGTTCTAATTGCATATTAGGCATCTAGAAGTCATTAATACCAGTTTCATGAAAACATGCTCATTCTTTATGTTATGTGCATTACATGCATGTTATTACACTAACGATTGTCGAAGTGTCCCGATGCAGTGTAAAGGTTCAATACCCTTAGAGAGAGAGCTCGGTGTGCTAAAAGAACAAAGAAAATATTCATGAATTGCAATACTATATGCACATACATTAAGATCATGTTGGTTGACAACTAGGTCAAATAGTAGTTTTTTTCTGTAAAATGCAATTTTCACGTACTTCGGAGCCGAATTCACTGTATGTTTAACAAGTCAAATAGGCTTAATTCAATGTCTAGGACATATTTATAACATTTTATTTTTCGGCTCCAGGTAAGCACGAGGTGGCATTCAGGACACTAATTCGTATTTAGTTGCATTAAGCTAGCTTAGATTAAGCTTAATCGCGTAATGTCGTTTTTGTGCATTCTAATGATTAAGTGCTAATACAATGTTTGCCATGTTAATTGGAGTGTAATTGACTTTCTTTTTATGTTTAATGATTGGTTATGGGGCTAGGTTCCACCAAATTACAATAAGATTGGCCATATAGGATCATAAGTCAAAGTATGACTAGATTTCACTTTCTAAGCTAGGATTCACCAACTTTGGCTACACTTGGGTGTATAGGAGTGACCAGCAACGTGGTGACTATGCTAAAGATGTTTTAGAGCTGGACACATGGAAAGC
>JXTC01000839.1:37782-54975 GCA_002914845.1 Trema orientale
ATTAGTCAGAAGGTTTGCCACAATATTCCTCCTCCAAGTTATATAATAGATTACACTACAGTCTCGGGCCGCCTTATCTCTTGAGCTCGACGGGGTAACGATGGAATAAGGTTAGTAACGAGCCCCACTGTGGTGAGAGCCGGCCGGAGGAGAGCCCATGGGATAGTATAAGTTCAGAAAGCCCTGCAGGCGCAATGCCGAACCGAACAGTGTACACAAGACAGGGGGACCGAAAGGAAAATATTATACAAATATGCCTAGCAAGCATGATCATGCATTTAATATATGTCTTTAAGCACCATTTCATCCATTACTTTACTTACTGAGCTGTAGCTCATTTAAGTCTTGTGTTGCAGGTAATGATTTGAAGTCATTTTATGTAAAGGAGTTTTTTGAAACCGTCTTTAAAAAATACCAATAGTTCGACACCATGAGATTTAAAATTTACAAATGAAAAATAAACTTGTGAAAACTTTTAGAGGTGGAAAAAGTAACATGTTAATTGTGCTAGTCTATGAGAATCTCAAAGTCCTTACAAAACCATGTCCTAAATTACCTCTAGCTAATGCTAACTATAAAGTATGGGAATCATATGCTTATTAGGTCCAATCCAACTACAAAGCCAAATCCTATCTCTTAGCAGGCGTAGTAGTAGTTGGGAACGCAATCAAATTAAAATCTATAAACCTTCCTATATCTATCCTAGTTTTACCTAGTACAGTAGTAGTAAAGGTCGATCCCACGAGGAATTGGTCTAATTACTAAACTATCAATCCTATTATTTTTAGGGGTTTTTTCTATTTATAAAAGAAAACTAAAAAATAAACACAAATAAATAAAATAACAAAAAAAAGTAAGGCAAAATAAGTTAAACGATCATTCTCCACCACTAAACAATCAATCAAACTAATTACCAAATCTTATATTTAATTATTCATCAAAATTATTAACTGTAAATAGCACACAAGCTCGTACTATTCTAATCTTTTCTTAGATTTTTACTAGACAAAACCAGCTCTTCATCTAGATCCTATCAATTAGACTAACCTCGAACAAGTTTTCTTAGTTATATCTAATTAACATATTAAGTAGAGAAAGATAGGTTAATTCTAGATAATAATCACATAAGTTCAGATTATCTTTAACCTAGAGTATATTCTTCATCATAACTAAACTAGTCATAATTTGCTATTAAGGAAAGATTAACAAGACAATTACGGATCTAAAAATTTGACCTGACAATAGATTTCTATCATGTTTCACTCAAGTGGTCATTCCAAATAATATAAAATAGAAATCATGAATCAATGAAGCATAGAAGAATATAACAACTTTGAATAAATAATTGAAATATATAAAACTTGAACAATTAATTCAACATCATGTCTAGGCTTTGAAATCATTCTCAACCAAATAGAAACCTAGATTAGTATGTATACAAGGACGAATAATAAAAACATCATGCTAAAATAAATAAATAAAGGAAAAAGGAAGGAGAAAGGATGAAGAAACGTTGAAAACGAGGTGATTAGATGAGCTTGTGTGCTGGAGTAAAGGCCCAACCTTGGTATTGTACATATGGATATTTTGACCACATGTGGGGGCCTAGTTTGTGTATTTTCGAATGCTTTGTAGTCTCTCAGTAGAGTTATTTTTAGTTTGATTTCTCGATACTTATTTACAACCTTTTATTTTGTAATATACGTATGTACCGATCCACGTTATGTTTGTAAATAATGCTATCTATCCATAGAGTTTTAAAGAAAACAAAAAGTTTAATTAACCCGTATTTTTAGAAAAACGAATATAGGATTATTTTCTACAAGTAACGCCTCTTCAAAACAGAGAGTTAATAATTTCTACTAGTAGTATGTGGATAAGGAGGGCGTTACAAGGATTAATCCCAAAAATCGGGAAAACCCCAAAACATTAAGTCCCCTGAGCTATGGTGGATGTGACCATTCACCGGAGCTCATCAAGCATTATAAATATGGGAGTCTCATAGTTATCTTGTGAGTCATGTCTTCCTCACGGTTGTACATCAAGCACATCTATTTGCTTCCCGTTTCGGTCATGGCTCCTAGCTCGAACTCAGATTCGTCGGGGATTTACTCGAGAACTTCGCCTTCCTCTTTGAGTGGTTCATTGGACATCATAATAGGTTCGCCATCGTCACCTCCTCCTACTCCAGTATCTCCTTGGGTTGGTCAAGCCAGTATGGACAACCTCTAAGCTCAAGTGAATGCACTGAGTGATCAACTAAACGAGATATAATTACGTTCTCGGGCCGAGCTACATTATTATGTCCAGAGGATTCAAGAGCTTGAAATGCATGCCACGCATGCTTTTGAGCACGTTTCTGAGATCCAGTCTTACGTCGAGCAGAAGATTGCTATCTTGGAAGCAAATCTCAGAATGGCGGAGACGAGTCTGATAGAAGCATACGAGGAGATTGATCGTTGGCGAGAACTATACTGGGACCTTCGAAGCCGTGTTATTCCAGTGCCAGTGTTGACATCTCATGCGGAGCCATAGCCTCTGTACCACGGTGCTCAATCTTCTATGAGCCGACGGGGACCTCAGAGGTACTCGAATCGTCGGCACCACGGACCTCGGAGCTTCTTCCATTAAACTAGGCCTTCTTGTGTACTAATGAGGAGAGTATTCTGCAAAATGAAATACCTCCTCGAGCCTTGTATGCTCAATGAGATATAAATAAAAAAAAGCTTGCTTCCACATATGTATGTATTAAAGGCTTCACACATGCATATACGTATGATTATATTTTGGAAAAGCAAACAAATATATATGAGCACCTCTCGGCCTTTAGCATAAAAAATACAACAACAATTATCTTGGAGAAAAGCAAGTATATGATTTTGCTGCCCATAAGAGAAATGTTAAGTTCAAAAGCTTAACTAAGGGACATGTATGAGGATTACTTGTAAAAGATGTAAGGTACACAAAGAAGAGTGGTAACGATCATGTTTGAAACATGTGATTTGTTGTTAATGGAAATGTTAAGCATAAGATAACAATGTAACTAACATGCTAGGACGGGTCTAGTTTTAATTTAACAATGGTACCTATTAAATTAATGATCATAAAATGCATGCATGAAGCAAAAATTTAACTTGATAAAATTGATTTTTGCTAATAAGAAGATCCATGCAAGGATGTAGTATGCATGCACAAGAGGGACACGTCCAAGAGGGCACTACACGAAAACCCTAGTGTAGTTTTCCCTTGATTTGTCCGAAAATGAAGTGTCAAAGAATAGAACCACTTTTAGATGGTATTGGTATATGCACATGCTTGGGTATTGTGCCAATGTTTCAAGACAATTCTCAGAGAAATAGAAGAGAGTGGCATTAACCTAGCTTAGGTGTTAGCCGAGGGTGTAAGGGAGGAGAATTATCACTCTCGGTCAAGGCCGTACGCAAGTGGAGAGTAGATGTGGCAAGGCATGCAAGTGGTGAAGTGTTGACATAAAAGCTACAGACCTATCTTTACTAAGTAGCTTGGGCAGCTACAAGGAAAGGAAGAGGACAAAGCTTTCAGCTTTGTAAGAAGAGAAGAGCATGGAGGAATAGTAGCCATTTCAGCTACTTTATAGTGTAGGAACCCAAGAGTCACATGCACACATATACACGTGGGAGATGAATGTTATATATACATATATGAATGATGGTGCAAGTGGACAAAGGGAAATGCAAGGGAAGAAGTTGCATAACAAGTGGCGGCACCCTAGGCTTCCAAGAGATCATTGTGTGATCATTTCAAATGAAAGGATAACAATGAATGCTATACCATTTTGGCTTTACGTATAAGTGTGATCAGATTCCTTTGTTGGATTCAAGTGCACATTTGAAAGCTTGAAAAAGTGAGAGAGGGGCAGAGAGGCCGAGAGCCTCATCTCGTGGGTTTGCATGGCTATTTAAGCCATGCATAGGACTTGATTTGGTCCCTAACTTCTTAACCTGAGGAAGAGAATGAGAGGAAAAGAAAAGGTTGATAGAGAGAAAATATTTCGGAAATAAGGAGAAGAAGAAAAAGAGGGAGAGAAAGAGAGCAAATATGGAAAAGAACTTGAAACAAAATCAAGTATTTTCCATAAGAGTTAAAATGAAGAAGAGAGCTCCGAGGGTATTGTCCTCGGGCTTGACTCGAGAAAATCACATGGGGACACTGTGGGGTACTACGACGGATTGGAGGAGCAAGGATATACTACGAAACTCCATTGAAGAGTTAGGAGACATAGCACGGCTCGAGGGTCCCAAAAAATCCCCAAACGAAGTTTGGAAATTCTTAGATATTTCTCCCGACATTGTCGTTGATACATCTAAGAGGAGGGTTCTTTCAGAACCTCTGTCTAAAGATTAGACAGAGATTATAAAATTCTCTCTTCCTTTGGCTTATTGAACACTTTCCCTTTTGTCCATTGATTACCAATAAAGAAAAAGTCTCCAGCGAGAGGTAAGAGGGAGATTAGCGAGTCATGGCCAATGAGCCATAAGCTATTATGGAAAATTCTTGTTTTAGGTCGCGAAGCCTAAAACAAGATAGACATGGAAGTTGGACTTCCATGTCCATTAGGAGTTTTAGAAATGGAGGAGTGTAATCCTCCGAGATTTTTAGAAAGGGAATTAGCACTAGAGTAAGGAAGAAAATATGCTAATTCCATGTAATTTTATATTTTATGCAAAATGTCCCCATGTAATTTTATATTTTATAAAGTAAAATTTTATGAATTTAGAAAAATTCTCTCTCCTTATTTTGTCTGAAAATGCAAGAGTGCTCAAAAATATCACCCAATGTGATCACGGGTTTAAAAAGAATTTAAAGTAGAAAAGGGATTGGAAGCTACCAAAGGGTTCCGGCCTAGAAAGATTTTTTTTTTCGGTGAAAAATTCCGAAAATTGTAATGGTATTCTCGAGTCCTATATTATGCTCGAGATTTTGAAAAATAACAATATTAGTGCATGTGAATATGATGAAGGCTCAAAGCGGTGTGTGTGAGAGTAATCACGTTTAAGCACAAAAATTAGCACTAGGAGGTCTAATTATGCATGTAAAGAAAATGCACATAATTGACTAAGTGAGGAAATGAGTGCATCATGCAAAAGTGGTGTTTTGGGACACGAGTGAGGCCCAAGGAGCCTCGGCCCAAAATCATGAAATGAGCATTACAACAATGCTACATTTGGAAGATATGTTTGCAAAATATCATAGAGAAACGAGTAAACAAGAAAATGAGCCTAGAAACATGGCATAAGGCATAAAAGTGGTATTTAAAGAATTAGATGGGCCATAAAAAGCTCGGCCCAAAAAGAAACATAGAGAGATTTCTTTTGAAAAATACCACTTGTTAGAAAGCATGCATATCACAAGATATATGCATCATTTTCTAAACTTTCTACCAACAAAAGTGGTAAATGTATAATTGGGCTTTACTAATAACATAGATAAAAATCTAAAACAGATTTCAAACCTTGTTGAAGCTGTGACGACCCATTGGGCCTTAACATAGCAACCTACGGACCGTGGCCTAGTGTGGGCTTCACGTTGCATGCATGCAATGTAAACGACATTCTGAGGAGTCTTTCATTGTGAACTTAAAGTGCACATCCTCGAGATAGGATTGCTTGGTTTGACATTCCTGCTCTTCTAAGTAATTTTCTTATAAAACAGAGGAATTAGTCCAGATAAAAAAATTCAAACCAAGCAGGATAAGCACTGGGGATATTTTGAAAATAAAATTAAGTCCCCAATATTTTAAATAAATTGCTGGGGAGGAAAATTTTAGAAGGAATAAAGTCTCCAGTAATTTAAATAACTGTCAGGGAGAGGTAAACTCAATCCCTGGCATCTTGTAAAGTATTTTGGCAACCTCTTTGAATATTTCAATAAGGGTGGAAAAAGAGTGATGCCTAAAAATTGACTAATTATGCTTGAAAAATATTTGTGCAAAAATTAGTCATAAAAAGTACTCATGATAATTTTCAAGAAGTATAAGAGAATTAATTTTCAGAAATCATGAGGTTTTGAGAGAATGTTTCAGGAGATAGAGACATCAAGAAATTTTCACAAGCACCTGTGAGAAAATGTGCCCTTTTTTTTTTTTTTTTTTTGAAAATAGCTGCATGGAAAAAGTGTGAAAAATCGTCATGCAGGAAAACCCATAGCTAGGAGTGAGAAAACCCTCTATATGCAGGAAATTTAGAGAGTATAAAGTTTGAAAGCATGTAGAAGAATACTCATCGATTTGTCACGATGAGATTTTAGAATAGCTGCATGAGAGAGGCGTGAAAAATCATGCAGGAAATCTCATATATAAGAGTGAGAAAATAAACTACATGCAGAGACTCAAAAACGTGAGATTTCTAGAAGCATGTAGAAAAGTACTTATCGGATTTACACGATAAAGTTTTGACATCCGCATAGAAAAATGTGTAAATTTATGCAGGAAAGACTATATGTAAGAACAAAAGTTTGAACATGTAGAAAAATACTTATCGTGGAGGCAATGATAAGGTTTTGACATCTGCATGTGCATATGTTGAAATCATGCAGGGAGAACTACATGCAAGGATTCAGAAATGTGAGATTTTTAAAAGCATGTAGAAAAGTACTTATCGGCTTTGCACGATAAGGTTTTGACATCTGCATAGAAAAATGTGTAAAGCTATACAGGAAAAGCTACATGTAAGAACAGAAACTTGAACATGTAGAAAAGTACTTACCGTAGAGATGACGATAAGGTTTTGACATCTGCATGTGTATATGTTGAAATCATGCAGGGAGAACTACATGCAAAGACTTAGAAATGTGAGATTTTAAAAGCATGTAGAAAAGTACTTATCGGCTTTGCACGATAAGGTTTTGACATCTGCATAGAAAAATGTGTAAAGCTATGCAGGAAAGACTACATGTAAGAGCAGAAGCTTGAACATCTAGAAAAGTACTTATCGTAGAGGCGACGATAAGGTTTTGAGAGGTGAGGCGAAGTATGGGTGAGAATACTATCCATATTCTCAAGCAATAAGTACAGCTCAGATGGCCATACCTGGGCAGAATTAAGCATCGCCCTTGTAGAGGAGACAGGCTTTTGGCAGAGATTGCGCCAATTTAGCCGCTTTACGGTCAACCGGGCAGGGGAGAACTTACTGCGACCCCCGGGACTGAGGCTGCTTCGTAGTGTAGGTACAGGGTCCTGTACACTCACTCGCTATTTAAAGTGCAAAGTGTCATCCTAGGTAAGATAATGGGTGCAATTGCACGACCATTTTTCGGCAAGATATAACTCCTCTTGCGTTGGATAATAGTGCAGATATGGAAGATCTGGCATTTCAGCTGGCAGTATTGCGACAAGCCGCTTCTAGGATGACTGACCAGTGACAAGGGGGCCCACGCCTGGGGTTATACTTTGCTACCTCAATTCCTCCTTACCATGATAACACCTCGAAGCTTTTTCTAAGGACTACCCAAGACTTTTAGTTCTGGAGATACTTTATCCTTTTTGTCTTTTTCAGCGCTTTATTATTCACTTTTCTACCTAACTCTTTCCCATTCCGCTTTTGAGACTGATGGCTTTGTCAGTTTACCTCTCTAGCCTTTTTCAATGGCTTTTATCCTCACATCTCTCATGCCTTTTGCGACGACTTTTACAAGTATCTCAGAACATAAAGTACCAAAGTAGTATCCAGAAATTACTTCAGAAAAATTCGAAAACAGCCAGTTTTTGAAAATGTGAGTGTACCGATCTCAGTTTTGAAATTAGAGAAGCTTGAAATGAAAATAGCAGCTTCTTATTTTGGCAAAGCTTTGTAAAAGGATTTGTCAAAAGGGAAGGTAGATATTTTGACAGAAACTTTGAAATGTTCGAAAAATAGTACTGAGAATCAGGTATTTGACACGGCTGGTCTTCAAGAAAATAGGACTGAACAGTATTCTTTTTTGTAAATAGGATAAAACCCTAGGGAGAATAGAGATATTAATGCACAAATATATATGAGAGAAAAATGCCCATCATGGAGTAAAAAGTAAAAAGTGATGGCAATTTTGTTTGTGCATGTAAAAACGACATTCCCCAGTACAGGAATATCCGTAGCAGTCTTTAGTTTATCAAGTATAGTATTTCTTAATAAATTTTAAATTAGTGGGTAGAGAGAGTTTACAAGTGTCAATCTCTTGGATGACACAGTACCTACTGGGCTTGACGTCAGTAATTCGATATGGGCCTTCCCAATTTGGAGTGAATTTCGCGACGTGCAATCCCTTCATGATGTAGTCAGTGGCTTTTAGCACCAACTCTCCAATCTGAAAAGAGCGAGGTCTTATTAGTCAATTGTAAGCTTGAGCTAACTTTTTTTGCTAAGATAAGACCCCCTTTTGAACTTGATCTCGTCGGTCTTCGAGGATTTCGAGATCGAATTCTCGGGTACTTTCAGCGACATCCGAGGAGAGTGCCATTTTTGCAGAGGGCATAAAGAGTTCCACAGACCAAATAGCTTCAGCTCTGTACACCATGAAAAATGGTGTTTATTTGGTAGTAGTATTCTTATTAACTCTGTAGGCCCATATTGCAGAAGGTAAGCACTCATCCCATTGAATGGACTTGGCATTGATCATTCGTTTGATGATGGCTACCAAGGTTTTATTGAAGGCTTCAATTGCACTATTGCCTTGGGGATAATATCGGGTAGAACGCCCATAGAAAATATGATACCTTTCCAATAGGGACTGAAAGGGTTGCCCTGTGAAGGGTGTCCCGTTATCCGATATTACTCTACGAGGTATCCCAAAACGGCAAATGATATATTCCTTCACAAAGTCACTGGCAACTTCGGAAGTGGCTCTTTTGAGGGCAATTGCCTCAGACCACTTAGTGAAATTTTATGTAGCTGTCAAAATCCAGATTTTTCCTCTAGTAGGAGGCGATATAGGCCCAATGAGATCAATGGACCAGGTGTGGAATGGCCATGGCGAATGAACGCTTCCCATTTCGACAGCGGGGGCATGGATAAGATTAGCATACTTTTGGCAAGCTTCGCATTTTCTGGCAAATTTCATAGCATCTTTTTCTATAGTTGGCCAATAGTAGCCAATAATGAGTAGTTGCTCGAAGAGACGACGGCCTCCCATATATCCACTGGAGTCCCCAGCATAGACTTCCCTGAGAGCTATATCAACTTCAGCTGGCCCTAAGCATTTTAGGGTTTTCCCCTGGAAGCTGCGCCTGAACAGGGAACCATTGTGAACAAAGAATCTCTCAGTTTTTCATCTAATCAGAATGGCTGAGGGGATGTCATCTGGCATCTGACCGGATTTGAGGAAGTCGATATAGATTTTTCTCCAGTCTTGCACCTCTCTGTAGCAACTTTCTTTGTTATCGATTGTAAGCTGGCACTGCTAGCAATTCTTTTGTAACTCATCAGCTTGGCTTTTGAGATTAGGCCAGTAGTAGCCTGACCTCTGAATTCGACGGGCAAGTGATGGACCTTCCAGACCACAAGTCTTGTTATGGATTTCTCGGAGGATTGTTTCGCCGAGCGTCGTATCAATGCACTTAGCTAAGACGCCATTAGACAGCCTCCGGTAAAGATGGTCGTTGATTACAACATATGACTTGGTCTCGTTGAGGTTCTGGACATTAGGCTTTTCCATCTTTTCTTTGATAGAATAGATCCAATCACTTGGGGATGGTGCCGTTGAAGGAATGGGTTCCGCCTTAATCACTAAAGGGATTTGAATAAGATCTTCGTTGGTTGGAGTAATCTTGAGTACCAAAGTGGCGAGAGCGTCGGCATACTTATTTTATGACCGGGGGATGTACTGCAATTCATAATTGGCGAAACTGTGAAGTTTCCTTCGAATTTTTTCTTGATATTTAAGCAGAATAGGTTCTTTGACTGCGAATTCTCCATCTAACTGTTTGATGATTAAATTGGAGTCTCCACCGATTCTTAGTTTGGAGATTTTCATGCCACTGGCCAAATCTAAGCCAATAGCCAAAGCCTTATACTCGGCTTCATTGTTGGAGCAAGAAAAGGCCAACTTGATAGCTTTCTTGAAGACTTCTCCATGATTATTGGTGAGTACAATCCTGGTGCTTCCTTCGTTATGAGTTGAGGCACCATCGAAGTATAATGTCCAGTCGTCTTCTCTATCTTCCACGGAGAGTATTCCTTCATCGGGAGCATGTGTAGTATATTTGAGTAATTCGACCAGGGCTTGACTCTTGATTGCTTTTAGTTTTTCCACCGATATATCGAGCTCACTAAGCATGAGCATCCACTTAGCATATCGTCCATTAAGAACAGGCTTCTGAAGAAGAAACTTAATTAGGTCAAAGTTGGTGATCACCTTCACTTTATGAGTGAGCATGTAATGTCGAAGTTTTTGTCTTGCATAAGCTAGTGCAACACAAAGCTTATCGTTGAAGGGATAATTTTTCTTTGGACCCTTGAGCAGTCGGCTAAGATAGTAGACTGGTTTTTCTTGCTCATCGGACTCTTGTGCTATAAGTACTCTAACTGCTTTGTCAGAGGCAGACAAATAGATGAGCAGTTCTTTTCCTGGGGACGGAGTGATCATGACTTGTGGGTGAGTGAGGATTTTCTTGATTTCACCGAATGCATGGTCATGCTCCAGTTCCCATTTGAATTCTACCGACTTCTTGGTGAATTGATGTAGAGGCTTGATGATGGTGGCTAAGGCAGGAATAAATCTCCGGAGGTAAGAAACCTTCCCAATGAATTGCCTTAACTGCTTGAGGTCTCGAGGTTGAGACATGTTGATTATAACTTTAGTCTTGTCACCATCAATTTGAATACCCTCTTTGTGCACTACAAAGCCAAGAAACTTGCAATTGGAGACACCAAATGCACATTTCAGTGGGTTCATTTTGAGGTTATATTGCCGACAGTACTGAAATACTCTTTTTAGGTGGTCAAGGTGCATTTCTCGCTTTCGGGACTTGACTACGAGATCGTCAACGTAGTCTCGACATAATTATGAATCATGTCATAGAATATGGTAGTCATAGCTCGCTGATATATGGCGCCGGCGTTCTTGAGACCGAATGGTATGACCACATAGTAAAAATTTTCAAAAGGAGTACGAAATGCCGTCTTGATCGCATCTTCTAGATCTATCTTGATTTGATTATAGCCACTGAACCCATCCATGAAAGAGAACATTTCGTGATTAGCCGTGGCATCAATGGGCATGTCGAGATTCGGGAGAGGGGAATCGTCCTTCGGGCATGCTTTATTCAGATCACGGAAGTCTATGCAAATTCGGATTTGGTCATTCTTCTTTTTAACAGGGACGATATTGGCCAACCAAACAGCATGAACACAGGGTCGGATGAATCCTACATCAAGGAGCTTCTGGACTTCCTCTTGAATTTGGAGCTAGATGTGAGTGCTAAAATTTCTGGCTACTTGCTTAACAGGTTTAATAATGGGGTTAGTAGCAAGTTTGTGGGTGATTAACTTACTACTAAGCCCTGGCATATCTTCATAAGACCAAGTGAAGACATCGCAGTATTCTTTGAGGAGTGAAAGTAGAGCAACTTCGAATTCAGTGTCTAAATTAGCGAAGATGAAAGTTGGCTTTTCCTCTCCGTCGATACCCAAGTTGACCTTTTTCAATCCGTCTTGCGGGTTTGAAGGCTCGTCTTGTAACTTTTCACGCGCAAGGAAAATCGCTTCTACCCCTTCGACACATTCTGTTTGAGGGCTCGCGAGGTCATTGCTGGCCTCGTCATACCTTCAGAAGCCGTACATAGTCCGACCATTAGGAAGGATATCTTTTTGAAGTAAGACCTTTTTGGGAGTGACCGAATCTATCTCCATACCCTCAGAAGATGTATTGGTTGCACCACCTAGATTGACGCCGCGAGGTCTTGTAGTGCTGACACTCTCGGCGAGGTCCTCATACAAAGTGGATTCAGCCCAAAAAATTTCTTCTTTTGCAAAAAGAGTCTTGGTAGCTGGGATCATGATCTCTTTCTTACCTTTGATGGCTTTTACGCATTGATGAAGGGTCGAGGGTACCGCATGATATTGATGGAGCCAAGGTCTTCTAATCAAAATGTGATAGGGGACATTCACATCAATGATGACCGATTTGTAAATCTACATTGACGCAGCCTTTGGTGTTAAAAGTGTCAGAAGCAAAAGTCACCAAGGGTATCGTCTGAAGAACTAACTTGTCTTCAGGGATACCGGCAGCCTTGAAAGTACTCCATGGCATGAGGTTTACAGAGGAGCCATTGTCGATAAGGGCATGCTTAAGAAGTAATTCGTTCACTTTTGCTGAGAAAGTGATCATATCTTCACTCCTTTTGGCAGTTCGCTTTACTGCGTGGTTGACAGTGCAGCATTGCAAACCAAATTTTTGAGAAATCTTGAATAAAGCATAAGTGGCTTCTCATCGTGCCTCGTCATTGAACTCAAGAGTGTCAAAAAGATTTTTGAACACTTGAGAGTTTGTGAGTTTATGCATCATGTCATTTATTTCTTATTCTTTGGAGGAACTTTCCAGGGCCAGTTCTGGCTTCGAGCATTCTTCGGTAATGCATATCCTCACTTGGCCACCTCCGTGTCTCGGAAAGGGGCTGACTTCTGCCCTTTGTTGTTGGTTGTCATGCAGTATTTCACCTCTCCGATCTTTGATTAGATAATGCCTTCTGACTTTGTAACAGTCAGAAGTAGGATGGCCAATTCTGCGGTGGAACAGGAAGAATCGTGGGTTCGTTAATTGCTCTGGCATCGGTGGCCTAGTGTTGGGTGGGCAGATTAAATCTCCATCCTCTATCCAAGCCTGAACAAGTACGTCGATTTGCTCGTTGGTAAATGGGATCGCCGGAGGAATATCCTGCTCTCTTCGTGGCGGTCGGCATTGGTCGACCATAGTTACCGTCCTCTTTCACTTGTAAGGTGCAGCTTTGGTTGCACCTTGTGAAGGTGTCGTCTAGACAGGGGTTGGCATATACATCTGAGACATAGAGGCCTCTGTGTTGTTGACTCGGAACATCAAGTCAGCGAAGTTAGTGATAACATGATTTTCTATGTAGAGTCAGTAGGGCGTCAACATCCCATTGATACAGATGCGAATGAGTCCTCTTTCAGATATCATCTCTCTGCAATCAAGAGCAATTTCTTTGAATCTCCATACAAAGTGAGAAAGAGACTCGTTTTCCCGCTGTTTTAGAGTAGCGAGGTCGGCTAACTCTAGGTACCGCTCCGCCACAAAGAATTTAGTGCAGAAAACTATCACTAATTCTTCCCAAGTGGTAATACTGCTGGCAGGTAGGTTGACGAACCATGAATAAGCTCTATCGATAAGAGACTTAGAGAATTCTCTCAAACGGAGCTCATGGTCAGTGGTATAAACCCCAAGATCATCAAGGAAGCTGATAACATGTTCTTTAGCATTGCCGCTCTTTCCATTAAACTTCTTGAATGAAGAGCTAACATAGTCCTTTGGATATGGCTTCAAAGTAATCCAAGCAGGGTAGGGAGGTTGGAATTCTGTAGCTGCCACATTTCTGTGGGCTCTTTTGGCTTCATGCTTGAACATTTCTTGCAATTTCTCCTTGGTGATGAAATTTGGTGAAGAAGTGTTACCAGTGTCGCTTGGTGTGGTGATAGCAGCATTAGCAGTATTTCCACTAACTCCGGGTATAGTAGAGCTTTGGCTCATTGTGACGGGTGGAATGCCACTTGGGTCAAGAGTCAGGGTAGAAGATCTGGCTTCATTCGATCTTCTTTCTCCAGTTAATCGTTGTAGGATTTGAGCATGAGATGCTTGTATATCTCCCTGAGATCGTCTGAGATCATTGAGTGAATTGGCGAGGCTATTGACTATATTAGCCAACTCAATGTTGGAGGGTTCTTGTTGTTGCGATTGAGGATGTTGTTGTTGACTATCTATTTTGAAAAGGAGGAGATGGAACTTTAATAATAGTGTTGTCGGAATGGAAGTTCAACAACAAGAAAGGGAGTGTTTAGAGATGAAATTTCGACAACAAGAAAGGAAGTATTTAAGAGATGGGATTTCAACAACAAGAAAGGAAGTATTGAAAGTAGTGGTATACTGGATGTTGAGGAATAAGACGGGCAGAGTAACGGTACGCCACCGGATGTCGAGAAATAAAACGGGCAGAGTAACCGTATACCACCAGATGTCGAGAAATAAAATGGGCAGAGTAATGGTACACCACCGAAGGGAATGGGTAAGGTAACGATATGCACTTGCAGATCTTGGAAATCCCAAAGAAACATTAGTTTCCCTTTGGCTACTCCCCAGTGAAGTCGCCTTTTAATGTTCGAGATTTGGATCTTGTGTTCTGATTAATTAGGAGGACCTGTGATTAATTAAAACAAAGCAAAGGATAACTGGGATTATGGTTAGATTATAAAGAGTATACAGATGTAAGAGCTATCACAACACTGTCCACGTGTCGAAGTCCGGATAGGCGGTCGATATAAAAAAAATGACACTTCCCACAGCGTCTTTGCCACGTTAACGGTTGCAGGGATAGCGTCCTTACAATATAATAATGATAGTATAATAATAATGATGGCGTAATAATAACGTAAGAGTTATCACAATACTGACACTACGTATCGAAGTCCTGATAGGCGGTCGTAATAAAGAACGACACTTCCCACGGTGTCTCTGTACGTAGGTGGTTGCAAGGATAACTAGCTTATGGACCAACGATAATATAATAATGTGATAATAAATAAAGAATCTAGTTGACAGAGGTGAATAAACTGAACATGGTGTCAACTAAAAGTTAGCAACAGAAATAAAGTACAGAAAAATTAATAGTTAAGAACTGATGAAGGCAATACCATCAATATACAGTTAATTAGAGGGGTTAGAGTTACTAGGCGGTAAGTCCAGCCATATTATTAGAGATTTTAATAAATAACTTGAAATAATAATAACAGAGATAAGTGAGGGTTAGCGAGAGAACGCAAAATCCCGAACTTGTGCCACAGGGCAAGCACAGAGTTCGAGGAGAGTAGCTCGGGGCTCACAAATCACTGAAGTGCAAGAATTAGAAGCTGCATGCAAAGAAGCTTGTTGAGCAAGTCAGTAGGAAAAGTACGTAAAAATAACAAGATAATAGAAAATGGTATAAAACTAATTGACTAGTAAGAAAGTGATATAAACTGGGATATTGGGCCTATAACATGCGAGAAATGAATTTGGGCTTAGGAAGTAAAAAGATGTGAAAGAAGTAGATGTCTAAATCTATATGCATATATAGGTTTTTATGCAAAGAATGGAAATTTGGAAGCCAAGTCTAAAGATGCATGTATATATATATATGTATGGAGGAGAAGTCACAAGTATATACAACAATATGTATAAATGTGTATATGGGATGAAGGCCATGGGCTGAACTTGTAAAGTCAAGGTGATGATGTTGTTGGAGTATTGGGCTACGGGTAGAAGGAGAGTGAAAGAATTAAGGCCCAAAAGAAAATAACTTGGTGGGGATGGTGGTGATTGAAGTTTAGTTCATGGTTTGGAGAAGAAAATAAAGATAATGGTGAGACACTTGTATGAGATTTGAAAGTGGTGATGGTAGTATTAAATGTGAATCAACAAGGTCAAGGGGTAAATGAGAACACAAGAACAAGAGCAAGAATAGGTACACGGTTGAAAGAACAAGAGAGAATAAGAGAGAGTTTGGTTAAAAAATAAAGCATGTATCATTAAACTAAAAACTCCTCCTTTCCAAATGAAGGGTTAAACCCTTATTTATAGGCAAATTTTGCCTTATAGTATAAGGGATCTTAGGCTAGAAGGGATTAGATGTCTAGATTTTATTAGCTTAGTCTAGTCTTAATGTAGAAGTACTTAAGCAACAAGTACTTCTAACTACAAGGTATCTTAAAGCATAAGTAGATGAGGTGTCAACTATCTACAAGAACTTGTGGTATAAGTTCTTCCATTGTAAGTAATTTAGGTAATGTTGAAGCTAGAGAATATTCCAGAACATTCTAAAGATCTAGAGGCGGCTTGCTCTTGAGGAATAGAGGACTCCAACGGCGTGTAGTTTAGCTTGTGCGGCATGTAGCTTCAAGCTTTGGCAGTGTTACTCCAAACGGCATATGGTTTGGGTTGTACGACGTGTAGTTTGGCTTGGTTTCAAGTGACATGTAGCTTAGGGCATACTACACGCCGTTTTCCTTGAGCATGTGTCGTTTGTTATCCATTACATGTAGCTTGATCATTTTTGCTTAGCCTTGTTAGTTCATGCTTAATTACTACTAATTCTTATTTTAGGATTAATCCCAAAAATCGGGAAAACCCCAAAACAATTAGTTAGAAATATAGATGTAAAAAAAAACTATGGACCAAGTTGCTAAATGATTGAAACAATAAGGATCAATGACATAAATTTTTTCTATTCAAATAAATTCTAATAGAATTTTAGATGGAATATATCAAAAGAACTAACGGTGCTAATAAAAAGAAACGTTATGTACATAAATAGCATAAAAAGAAAAAAAAAAGGCTGGGGACTTATATCGCAAACTAGTTAAAAATTGGGAACCAATATTGCCATTTACCCCATTATATATTTAGAAACCTTATTATGGATATTGTACATGATATGATGCAAACATTTTAAAAAGGAAATGATATATCTCACAGATATTGTTGACTATTAAAAGAAACCTTTAAATTTATTATGTATTTCTTTCTCTTTAAATATTAAATGAAGTTCAATATTGTCTAATTTATGATTTTATGATCTCTAGATTAAAATATGTTATTGTTATGTATTCTCCTAACACTATTCTATGATTTCTATGAATTTTTATAAATAGTTAAAAATTTATTTTTATTCTCTTTTTTTCATGGATATTTCTGAATGTGTTTAGTTAACTCTCAAAAAGTTTCAAAACTAGTAGAGTTTTAATTTAAGTACCATTATTTTTTTTACTTCACGTTGTTTAGTATGTTAAAAATCTGTCAATAAACACTCTTTTGTGATTCCTGATCTTATATTATTTCCATATAGCTCACCATGATCTAAAGTTTATAGAATATGTTTCTGAACATGTTATATAATCACTATAAAATTTACAAGTAGTATTATGTTATATATTATTTTTCATGAATTTCTAAATTGATGTGTACTGCTATATTTTGGTG
>JXTC01000839.1:55329-68686 GCA_002914845.1 Trema orientale
TTAATTTTTTATATTTTACTTGGACTTAAGATAAGTAAACCATACTTAACTATGTTTTAAATCGCATAATTATGTGTTATGTGTGTCTTATATGGAAGGTAATGACATAAAACATCCATGTACATGCCATTATTTTATTATGATTTAATCTTTTCAAAAGAATAAAAGTTTTAGAATGGAATAATTTTCTAAAGGTCTATTTAAAGATTTCGAAAGATAAGACTTAAAAGAAATAGGTGTGTGTCTATGTCTAGAGGATTGAATGGGCGCAGAATGCGGTGGACTGGTGTACCTACCAACGATAAATTGCAATAGACTATTTAGGGAGGTGGCCCATATGATTTTGACTTCGGAGACGATAGGCCCTTTGGGATCATTAATGTGTGTGTGACTATATCCGTTAGGCGCACTCACTTTATACCTCTAATATAGTTCTACCAAGGAGTCAATAGAAAAAAAAAAAAAAAAGAAAAAAAAAATAAACTGATTCTGCAATCACGGCTCACTGGTTACCAAAAGCTTAGGCATTACACTGAGTGCTCTTAAATATTTAAAAATAAGAAGTCTTGAAGGTTATAAAAAGGACATAAAGAAAATATTCTAGAATATAATTAAAGCATGTCTCATCAATTATATACATTATGGTTTACTTATTGGGTTTTTAGCTCATTATATTATTCAATAATTCAGGTGATGATTAATGAAACAACGAATGGCAGTGATGAGACGACTTAGCGATATAATGGTCTAGTGGTCTAACTTTTAAAAGAGTTTTTTATTTTTCTAGTACTTGTTTTATGGTCATGGTATTTCATATAAGAACTTTTCTTAAAAATTAAACCATGTTTTCAGTTATATTAGTAGTTTCATTATGAATTTAATAAAGATTTCAGTAGCGTATTTATTTATTTAGTATTAAAAAAAATTCACATTTTTAATATTTTAATGAATTTAATGATAATATCTTCTAGTCTAATGTCCTTAGACTAAAAGGGTATTACAATAAAAGTGGAATATTTGATTATAAATTTTTCTTTTCTCATAACTAAAAAATACTTCTTATTATTAAGAAGCTTGTAAAAAACAAAAACTTAGATATCATAAATCATAACATCCACAAGCTAGACATTTTAAAAACATAAAGTTGGTTATGTTTATTTAATGCTATATGAGAATCCACTGCCGTCAACCAACCTCCAATTGCTCATTTAGAAATTATTTTAAAGAATATAACGAGCTTGAGCTCAATAAGCAATTCTTGTGTATGAAATGAATGCATGTTTTGTGAATAGTGCACATGTGCGGAATCATTATTATTTATCCCTTTCTTTGAAAACATCTTATTCATAAATATTTTTATTTAGTAAAGCTTTCATATTTGAGCTCAACATCGTATAATGTCAGGTCTATCAGAAGTGATGTGTAAGGCACTCGTTAACCTCGTAAAAGCGGAAAGTAGAGGAAAATTTAAACTTTCTATTTAGTTCTGAAAACACTTTCGTGATTCATCCCCTTTTTACATTACAGAAATATTTACAACCTGTACAATACAAAACATCATTTTACATCTTTTGAAAACTCCCACAGGGTCAACTATATACATATACGTATCAGAAACACATATAAGTTCTTGGGATGTCTTTCTTCTTCAAAACTGGCATATGAACCGCATTGGAGTGGAATAGCTCAGCCAACCTCATCTGATATCCTAATCATCTGCATCACAAGAACTAAATGAGCAATAGCTCAGTAAATGAAAATCCATGCATGCTTATGAATGTTTTTCGCTTGAAACTCATTTAGTCTTTGTACCCTTAATTGCCTTGGAAAACATTAACCTTTCAAACATGTTTGGGCCCCCTCCTTGATATAATTCCTAACTCAGTGACATAGCAGGCATCCTCTTAATAAATAATATAACATTTGAGGCGTACCCTATCTTGGAATTACCCTCAAGGGATTTGACCTCCCTCTTTTGAGGCTTACCCTGTCTTAGAATTACCCTCAAGGGATTTAACCTCCCTCTTGTTTGGCTTACCCTGTCTTGGAATTACCCTCAAGGGATTTCACCACCTCTACCTACTAGGTCAACAAGCTAAGAACCATACCCCTCTTTAAAATAAACAACATCTAGGGTACAGACTCTTTATTCAAATCATTGCTTGTAAATCATTATTTTGTGCACTAAAACATATTGAAAACATAACATGCCTTGTGAAAATGCTATGAATAGTTATCAGACATATATCAATCTCAATGCCATACATATATCACCTTTCACATATACAATCATATAAATAGGTTCTTGTGATGCTAGAATGAAATTTCCACTTACCTGGTGTCCAGAAAGTTAAATAAAAGTGAGAGACAGATTCCTTTCTCCCAGAAGCTCGATGTGCTTAATCTCTTGATCATAACACTTCGGTTAATACCCTTACACACCAGCCATAGGACTATAAGCTGTTATTGTAATTCCTAGCTTGCTAGATCACTAAAATGAGTTCTAAACACCATAACCCATTCATATGTATCAGTTAACTTTTCCAAAAGTTTTAAATGGAGTATTCTACTTATTAGGTCAGAAATAAACTCTAATAACACATATCTAGTGATAAGTGTAAAAGTAGACTTCAAATAGCATAACCATCATATATATAACCTATAAATGAAATCTACTCACCTGTTTATAAGCAAGGGCTGTTTTAACACTATGCTTGAGAGGCTGCCACTTAGAACCAGGAGGTACACATTGGGAAAGAGGGAGAGGGATGGTAGGCTTCAATTGTTTGAGAAAACCAAGAAATACCTCAAGGAAAAGAGAGATGGGTCCTTTGGCTGTTTGGGAAAGGAAAGAAATCATGAAAGGGATGGGAGGAGGCTTCAGTTGCTAGGGAAAGAGAAGAAAAACCAGGGAGGGAGTGGGAGAGGTGGAGGACATTTTTTGGCTTAAAGAATGGGCTAGGGAAGCTTATACAACTTAAGGCTCAGCCACTTGGTGGCACAAGTTCCAAGATTTCAGATCCCTAACTTTCATTTTGTCATTAACCTAAGCATAAGTCAGATTAGAGGTAAGTTGTGTAGGTGCTTATCCCTTGGCTTGCACACTTCCCTAGGAGTCAAAGTTGTCTCTTACTTGGTCAATAATCTGGTTATAAACTAGTTTAGGGATTAATAAAACACTTATTAGTTGTCTCTAGCATGTTATAGTTATATGCTTAAACAAATTCCCCTAAATCAGATTAGTATAAAACTATGGCCATCAAAGTGTGTGTAGCTTTGTCCTTTACTTAAAAGCTGAAATAACTTGGTTAATTAAGTAAAATTTTCGTAACCCATAGGTAAGCAAGGGTTTAAGGCGTGTTTTAGCTCCCTACTTAACTAGAAACTCAAGAAATTATCATTTAAGCACTTCCATTACCAATTTTCGTAGCTTATACCTACACAAGAGGTTAAGATGGGTTTCAGCTCCTAATAGTGTCAAAAACTAAGGAAAATGTCAATTAGACACTTATATTACCCATACACACATCAAGCATTCTAGGGTTCTTGAATCGATCTTTCACTGCACATGTATTCCCCAAGAATTTAATCAATCAGTTAAGAAACTCAAATCACACTAATAAACATGATTTTCAACCTATATGCATGTAGGAATAGAAATGCATTCTTTAATTAGCATATCTTGAGGTGTATTGTTGAAAAGTGTACTAGTAATAGTATCTGGGCACTATGACTAGTAAAAACTTAGTTTAGAGTCAAATTTTAGAACTACTCATGAAATTATGAAATCTAGATGCAAGGATGTTTATTAGTGGCATGATGCATTCATGAGAACTTTGGGCATTACATGATGGGTCATAATCATAGTTTCATGACAAGCATATGTGACATTATATAACTATTTAAGTCCCTTATAACTATTATATTACAATGATTAGCATTGTAGTTTAATATTCATTCCTAACATAGTTACTGTACATCATTCATATTAGTGCCCAAACTCCTTTTAAGAGCTTAACAAAAATTTTAAGAAAAATCATTGTACTTTTGAACATAATTTAGGATACATAGTGTTTTTAAAACTATTTTATTGAAAAATCATAATTTTTCGATCAATTAATATAATGTTTGTACATCCTCATGACATACTTATTATATTTAATATGCAAATTTAGTATTGCAAAGCATATAACTACATATCATATATTGAACATCTTTACATCACATAATAGCACACATATTTACACATAACACATGGGCTCGTTTGGGATAGTTTTTACTTATACTTTTATGCAGTAGAATAAGAGAAGTTAAAGTCATAACTTGTAGTATATTGTTTAGATGATATATTTGAAATTTTGATTTGATGATCTAATGACTTTTTGTTGTCATTTATTAAAATAAAGCTAAATATGGAAATATAAATTTTCATTAAAACTAAAAAAAAAAATTATATATTCCTCGAAGCTCTTCCTAAAGAAGTCACATGAATTTGGTTTGTTAGATGATATTAGGATTGCAAATAAACCAAATAGAAACCCTAAATCATTCATGCTAAATTGATAGGTTAGGGTTTGTTGAATATACATGAGTCCATGGCTAATCTGTAGCGGATTAGAGATGGAGAGACTGAAGGCAGAAGCATGAATAAGAGATGATGTTTGAGGGTTTGATCTTCCGCAGCCTAAACCCTAATGTCACTCAGATAGAGTTCGTTGTAACTAATGGTAGGGCTGCAGGGACTATAACCCTAATAGGTTCTTTAAATAGTCCATGTTGGGTATTTATCAAACCCAACTGGGTGACTAACAGGGTATCCACACTGGTATCCATAACCAGTTGGATATTCTGACCCAGTCTTAATTAAATCACTTATTGGGTCCTTACGAAATAATATGGCCCAATACAATTAAATTGTATATGTGGCCCAACATAGGAAATATAATTTCCTAACAATCTCCCATTTGGGTCATATATACACCGTACAAAATTGTATTGCAAACTAAAGTATGGCCATGAAATTGCCATATTATTCCCGAATATCTCCAAAGTTGCAATCCCGTCAATCAGACATATTAGCAGGAAACCAAAGCGCTCGATGTTGCACTTATTTGGATGGCAACTAGAACCCTCAATGATCACCGTACTAATACACCCGAATGACACAGATTGAGTATGGAATGTGGCATGGAAATTACACGCAATGTGATTCACCGTGCCTATTTCCAACTGGTCCTCCTTAAACTTTATTGAGATCGACCTTAGTCTTTCTCCTTTAGTGCATTACCACAAACTTTATTGTCAACCACAATGGGAAAGTAAGAAAATATAAAATGCATCATATAATATATAATGAACAGAGTCTACAATGAAAACAATCATCAATAACCAAAATAATGCAGTAAACAAACATAAACAAGTGTCACACAATAAGCATCTAAACCAAATTACAAACTCCCACTAAAACTGCACACCATTCAAAAATACAACACCCATATGAGCAGTGTACTAGTGAAAGACCTTAGGTGGTAAACCTTTGGTGAGCGGATCCGCTATCATAGAGTTTGTACCGATATGCTCAATTGACACTAAACGACTCTGAACTCTTTCTCTAATAGCTAGGAACTTAATGTCAATGTGCTTTGACTTCGATGAGCTCCTGTTGCTGTTGGAATATAAGACCGCAGAGTTATTGTCACAATAAAATTTCAATGGCCTTTCAATGCCATTTACTACGTGCATCCCGGTGATAAAGTTTCGCAGCCATATTCCCTGATTGGATGTCTCATAACAAGCTATGAATTCTGCCTCCATAATGGAAGAAGCTACGAGTGTCTGCTTGGCACTCTTCCAGGAAATAGCTCCTCCAGCTAAAAGAAAGACATAGCCCGATGTGGATCTCTTACTGTCTAGACATCCCGCAAAATCAGAGTCAGAGTACCCAATGATCTCCAAAATGTCCGATCTCTGATAAGTGAGCATGTATTCCTTTGTTCTCTACAAGTACCTCATAACCCTCTTTGCTGCCCTCCAATGATCCACTCTAGGGTTACTCATGTATCTGCCCAACATGCCAACTATGAACGCAAGATCCGAACGTATATATACTTGAGTATACATCAAACTCCCTACAGCCGAAGCATAAGGAAACTGTTGCATGGCTTCTTTATCGATATCATTCTTGGGGCTTTGGCTGAGGCTAAATTTATCTCCCTTAGACACCGAAGTGTCCGTTGGTGCACACTTATCCATACCAAACCTACTGAGCACCCTCTTGATATAGCTCTTTTGTGAAAACCAAAGGATACCTCGAGAGCGATCTCGGTGTATCTGTATACCTAATACAAAAGAGGCGACTCCAAGATCTTTCATTTCGAAATTCTTCGCAAGAAATCTCTTGGTGTCGTGCAATAAGCCTATATCACTACTTGCCAGTAGTATGTCATCAACATAAAGTATCAGGAAGATAAACTTACTCCCACTGAACCTATGGTATACACAATCATCAACAAGATTTACCTCAATGCCGAACGAGATGATCATCTCATGAAATTTGTAATACCATTGACGGGAAGCCTGCTTGAGACTATAGATGGACTTCTTGAGTTTGCAGACCATAGACTTTGGATCTCCCGATAGAAAATTTTCTGGTTGCATCATATATATTGTTTCATCAATGTCTCTATTGAGAAACGCTGTCTTAACGTCCATCTGATGAAGCTCAAAGTCATAATGAACCACAAGTGCCATAATAACTCTAAAGGAGTCCTTCGAAGCAACCGGAGAGAAGGTCTCTTTAAAGTCAATGCCTTCTTTCTGAGTGAAGCCTTTAGCGATAAAACGTGCCTTATATCTCTCAATATTGCCTTTCGAATCCCGTTTGGTCTTAAATATCCATTTGCAACTAATGGGCTTCGAACCTTCAGGCAATTTGACAAGATCACAAATGTCGTTGTCTCTCATAGACTTCATCTCCTCATTCATGGCATCGATCCACTTTTGAAAATTGGAACTTTGTTTGGCTTGTGTAAAGTTGACTGGATCATCTTCCACTATCCCAATGTCAAACTCATGTTCCTGGAGATATACGACATAATTATCCAGAATCGCACTTCTCCTTTCTCTAGTGGACCTTCTTAAAGGCACTAGTTCTTGAGGCTGTTGAGTTTGCTCTACAGGAGCATTGACCTCAACTGGGACAGAAACTTCCTGAACATTGTCTTGAACTGGAGTGATTGCATTTTGAACAATGATATTATCAGGAATAGGATCCTAAGTGTCCTGACCATTGCCAATAGCAACCATGCGAAGAGAAATGAATTCCTCTTCAAAAACAATGTCCCTAACCTTATCTTCCCTTCCAAACTCAATATCCTCAAGAAATTTGACATTTTCCATCTCAAATAAAGACTTTAATATGGGATCATAAAACTTATAGCCTCTAGATCTTTCAGAATACTCTACAAAGTAGCAACTTACTGTTTTTGAGTCCAGTTTCTTTTTATTGGGCCTGTAAGGCCTTGTCTCAGTTGGACAATCTAAAATATGCAAATGACTTATACTGGGCTTTCGCTCAGTCTAGAATTCATAAGGGGTTTTAGCTACTGCTTTGCTCGGTACTCTATTAAGGATATATGCTGCAGTTTTGAGTGCGTCTCCCCATAGTGATTCTGGTAAGGCGGAATGACTGATCATACTCCTTACCATATCCTTTAGTGTCCTATTGCGTTGTTCAGCAACACCATTCATGCTAGGTTTCCCAGGCATAGTGTATTACGGGATGATACCGCACTCTTCCAAATACTTAGCAAAGGGCCTGGACGTTGCTCACCCGATCTGTCATACCGACCGTAGTACTCACCACCACGATCAGATTTGACAGCCTTAATTTTCTTATCAAGCTGATTTTCAACTTTAGCTTTATAAATCTTAAATACGTCCAGTAATTACGACTTCTCATGAATTAAGTATATGTACCCATAGTGAGAATAATCGTCTATGAACGTGATAAAGTACTGTTGTCCATTCCAAGAAGCTGTAGAGAATGGACCATAGATATCTATATGTATCAGTTTTAAGACGCTAGAGCTCCTATTGGCACCTAACTTCCTAACGTTTGTCTATTTCCCCTTTATACACTTAACGCAGATTTTAAAGTCTGCCATATCAAGGGGACCAAGGATCCCATCAGACACAAGACATTCAATTTTTTGTTTAGAAATATGTCCTAAGTGTCTGTGCCACAGCATCGATGAGTCCTCATTAGTTAATTTTTGTTTTGTACCTCTTGAATTAACATGCAAAGTTTCATTAACGGAGAGTTGGGTATTTAACATATAGAGATTGTCAATAAGAACATCAGTACCAAACACATTCGAATAAAGCATAAGAATAAATAAATTATTTCTGAAAGAACAAGAATAACCACACCCCCCACAGTTGTGTGCTACCATAATTGATTATAATAACGAGTACATCATTATGCAAGTAATGAACCTCCCTCACCTTGCATCATGCTTTATGAAAGTTATGTCTTTATCTGGCACTCTTTGAAGCTTCTATAGACACAGCTCGAGATGCATTACGTTAGTCAATGGTTGTTATCGTGCTTTTCGTGCATATCTATCCTGCTCTCTTCTCTAATCACCCTCAACAATCTGGCCAACAAAGATTATTCGCACTTCATGCTTAACATCTGGAGGTTGCTGTTAGTTTTCTTTTTTTACTCCACCATCTTGTCTCCTATCCGTATATTGTTGGAGTCAACCTTTTCTAATCGGCCTCTCAATCTCGTCTTAGCGTAGCAATCATTAGTATTATGTTTAATATTGTTGTGATATCGACAAAACTTATTTGGATCGCGTTTCACCCTATCTCGCTTTATTAGTTCTGGTCTACAATACTATTCTTGTGGATTAGTGACTGCATAGATGTGATCGATGAGTGCATGTAGTTCGATATAGTTGTTGAATTACAGTAGGGCTCTTAGAGTTTCTTAATTCTTTGGCTCAGGCTGCTTTTCAGTCGGTTGCTCGTTCTTCCCACTTTTTTGACTTATTATTGTTATTTTGTTTGTACTTGTTGATACATCTTTGGTTATGTCTTTATCTTCTTTTTTTGTTTTGTGAAAATTTTCTCGAGAAGACTCAAGCCTTAGATGGTGACCTAATCTGCGATACAAGTCTTCAAGAGTTCTATATTCTCGCTCTAATAGCTCCTCCCAGAGTTTAGTCTCTGGTCGCACTCCGGCCATCATTAGGATTAGGACCCCATTATCAGGTGCGTAGCTGACTTTTGCCAACTCTGAAGTAAAATGATTTAAGTATGATCGCATGGTCTCATCTGGTCCTTGTTAAACAGAAAACAAGCTAATTAAAGGAATAATAAAGCTCTTCATAGCCTGGAATTGTCTTAAGAATACGGTCTGGAGTTGCTGCCATAATGAGATCGAACCAGCTTGAAGTCCTCTAAACCACTTCTTTACTATACCAGTAAGGGTTACATCGAAGCATCTGCAACGTGTGAGTTCATCAACCCAGTAGAGTTCCATCAGGTTGTTGAAGTGATCTATATGGCCATGTGGATCAGTCTTCCCATTGAAGGTATTCATAGTGGGAAGCTTGAATCCAACAGGGAGAGCTGCATCTCGAACCTCCTCATTGAACAACAATTGACGATATCTAATAGAGAGCTCATCATCCTATCCAACGAGTGCATCTAATGCAATCATGAGACTGTGAACATCGATGTTAAGAGGAAATTGGGCATTATTACCTCTTACTGGTGGTAAAGGTGGTCTATCATCTTTGTTGTCATGATGCGAGCTTGGTTGATTAGACTGGGTTTGTCGCTATCTTTAAGAAGCTTCAATAGTGACAGTTTGTTGCGATGGAGTTTGGTTATCATGATGCGATCTAGATTACTCATGATTATTCTTTTGTCGTCACTATTCCATATGCTGTCTTATATCAGTAGATTCCCTTATTGGTACTTTGCTAATCCTTTTGAAGACGCTTCTCGAGTGACAAGCCTAGTCATTATTTGGATAGTCATGGTTGGATGGAGTTTTTTAAGAGGTTTGCCCATGATCAGCATCTGTACTCGAACTTTTAGTGCCAGATTCTTGTGGTAAGTCAGCAATCTTGCTTTTTCCTTCAGAGGTGTGATTTGCACATCATTTGCACATCGCTCCTACTAGGCTCTGGTCTGGTCGCGTTCGTCTATTTCCTGGATGCAAATTCCCCTCTATGTTTATGAGGTAGGTCGATCTCTGGGGTGCTCCTATTGTGGTTGGGTCACCATCTGCCCCTCAGCAAGTCACCTCAAAGAATCATTGATCTGATTGGTGACTTGTTGAAGGTTTACCAAAGCATCCTCCATTCGATCTTGCCTCTGAAGTATATTCTCGTCTTGTACGGTCTCAGCAGGTTAATTCTGGGTAAGATTGACTTGTGCAACAGTGTTTTGAGATTGATTTTGGTTAGCTCCAGTAATGTTTCTAGTGGTATTCTTCGTATTCGTCATTGTTGAAGGAATTGGACTTTAAATTAGATAATTGATTAGTATATTAATTAGTTTGTGTTTGAATCCATAAATAATTATTTAGATAGTGTTATGTCTGTATAGAAGTAAAATATATATTTGAAAATAGTATAGGTAATTTTTAAATCTAATATGAGTCTAAAACTATTGTTCGTTGTAACCTAATTATAAAAAGATATTCTTTGCTGAAAAATTTATTTATTTATTTATAAAAACTTTCTCATCAATTCTCAAGTTTATTTAATGTGAGGAATAGGTTTTATTACAAGATTTTGTGATAAAAAGAACCCCGATTTTGTGATAAAAAGAACCCCCCACCCCCACTCGAAAAAAAAAAAAAGAAATATAAGTCATTTTACCACAATTTGCCACCCAAAAAATTTTCATACTTTTTTTAGGGCTCTTATAGAAAAATGACCAAAATTTGGGTTCAATTTAAGTAAATATTCGTTTTTCAAATGTTATAGCAAAATGTCCAGAATATATATTTATATTCCAAGTGTAAAATATTATATACCAAGTATAAAAATTTATATATTTAGTACATTTCAGTACATTTATCAACCAGGTGTAAAAATATATATAGTTGGACATTTAACTATAAAATTTGAAAAATAAATAACTACTTAATCAAATTTAAAATATTGGTCATTCACCCAAATTTCTCTTTTTTCAGCCTAAGACAATGTAAAAACTTCATTTTTATTTAGGAATATAGAAAAAGAAAATGAAGATTAGAGTATGTAACAACTTTGTGCAAGAATGGGCACGTGCCTTAGTCAATTATTTTGATAACTAGTATATATACTCTAATAGTGATTTTAAGATTTAGCTATCAATAGTTACTAAAATTTTTACCATTGTATATAAATTAAATGCTTATGCTTTAGAAGTTAATTAGCTAAAAGAATTTAAAGTATTTATTATTTTTTTAAATTTATCGGTAAATATTTTTAGTGTTAATTTTAATTTTGACCCCCGAACTTTGGATCAAATCAAATTTCGGTCCCCAACATTTAAAATGACCCAACTTACACCTCCAATCTATTTAACTGTCCTAGTTTGGTCCTTCCCTGTATACGAACGTAAATAAATTGATTAAAGTTGTCATGTGATGATCACGTGCCTACGTTATATGGGCATTAAAGTAATTCTCCTCTCACAATCCCCTTTTCTCTTCTTTCCGATCACCTTGTTTGTCTTTTTCTTCTTCTTCTTTTTTAAAAAATTTATTTTTTAATAATTACAAGGGTTTATCTTTTATTTCTAAATTGCTTGTACCGTGCTACCAAATGATATTGAAACCAGGAGCCAAAAAATCAAGAATTTCTCTAACCACAAAACACTGAAAATACCATAAAAAATTGGCTCCAATGTCTAAAACTACGTAAACATTTGGCTCCAATTTTGGAGCCAAAAAAATGATACACACACTCTAAATAAGCATGCATAAGAGAGATGACCTCATTAGCTTGTATCCCTTCTACATATAAATATTTTAGAGATAATAGTATATGTTCAGGGAAATTCTCTCTGACAACTCAGAAAACAACATGTAGCCTTGTTATAAATAGGAGTACCAAATTGACATGCCTCAACTAACATAAAACGACACCAATCTAACTATGGGCCGAGCAGCTACCAGGCTACCAGTAATATAGTTGGACGGTCTAGAACCAATAAGACTCAGACTTGAAGGCAAATATCTTGGTCGGTCATTATCAACAAAACCGGTTGATCTGAAGACTTATATCCAAGGAAGCCATTGGTAATTGGTGGACCACATTTGCCGACCAAAAGAAGATTCCGACCATTAAGTAATTGAAACATCACAACAACAATACACAAAAAAAGGCGCTAACCGCGAAATAGCTAACACCTGGCATAATCATCTACCATTTGTTGGACTAGAGGGTATATGAGATTCCTTTCTATCTTTTACGGGAATATGTGGCTAACAACCTTAGAATTTTAGGACCACAAGACTACTATAAATAGTACCTTATATAGAAGGTAAGTCGCCATAATTCTCTAAAATCCTATTTGTCTCGTTGTCTTTTCTCCTTACTTTATTTACCCTCTCTCTCTATACTTTATAAACATATAAAAAACCATCACTATTCATCTCTTATTTATTTCAATAGTTCAGTTAGTACTCTATTAACATCATGTTTTATAATGGTAGCATCATCCTCAACTGGTGAAAAGTATATTTATAATTTTATTCAATAAGGTTGTACAAGTCACACATGTATCAAATATGAGTTTTGGCTTCTTTCAAGTAGAATCACTTAAAGGCGCGTAGCGTGTCAATTTACGGATCAAAATCTACACCAATAATATATATTTTGTGGAAGAAATGATCTTTCAAGGAAGATTATACTAAGATTGAAAATAAGACAGATGATTTTGAATATTCCTCTTAAGAGAGATGTACCGTATAGAACAATTTTATACAAGAGAATTAAAAAATAAAATTGTAGATACATATTTATCTTAATTCAGAAAGTAAACCAAGTTTGCTTATATGGATTTGTGGACTGTGGTTATAACAAATAGACGAATATTAACTTTCAACCACTGTAATTTGCCAATATTTCCATTTTGAGCTCAACAAAGTAAGAATTCTTAAAATTTTAATTTGTTTTAAGAATTCTTGAAATTTTAATTTGTTTTCTTTTTCTTCGGGGGGAAAAAAAAAGAAACGATTAACCCCAAATATCAAATAACATGAAAAAATGGCACTCCATTCTTAGAGTTTTGTGGTGTTCGAGATCTCCGATATTTTGGATTTCAATGTGCTGAGAAATTGATC
>JXTC01000840.1:7706-21641 GCA_002914845.1 Trema orientale
AGTTCATCAAATATCCATTCAAATCATTAAAATCCACGAAAATCGATAATTTCAAGAAATAGGTCATAATGCATAATTTGAGACAAAATAAGTTGAAAACTTGGTAATTGAACCCCTACCTCACCGGAATAGCGATACCACGCTATTGAGTCCTCAAAGTGTCGTTGACGATCGCTCGGAGGGTCGGAAACCAATTATGAGCCCTCGATCGTCCTCTTGCGAAAAGTCAACTTCTCACCAGAGCTTCAATTCCGCAAACAGACTTCTTCACTGAATTCCTAGCACCCAAAATAGCTAGATTAGACATATAACTTGTCCAATTCAGGACCGGGCCCACACCGGACCGGTGGCACGCAAAACGAGATAAAATCTCGACCGTCCGATCGTGATTTTTGTGCCGATCACCAAACAACACAGTATATATATCAAACTTCTCCATTTTCTGAGTACATTCCAAAAATAAAATCATAAATACAATCCAACGGCCGGATTAAAAAGATCAAGCTTAAACTCAAAATACCCTAAAATGGCAAATTTTGATCCAGACAGTATGAGGTTGAGATATATGTACTTTGACGATCCTTGCGACGATACGAATCCAACGGGACCAATTTGGAGTCAAATGGACGCCGGAATCTTCGCCGGCGGCCAAAAATCCATTTTGCTCCCGAACGGCCGATCATTCGTCTCCGGCAACGGCGTCCCTCCCCGTCGGTCGGCGTCGTCTCGTGGGGAGCTGAGGAATCTGCGTTGGCGACCGGCTTGGTCGGACGAAGCTCGACGGAGTTCGAGCGATCTTCGGCCGAGAGAGAGAGAGAGAGAGAGAGAGAGAGAGAGAGAGAAACAGTGAGAGAGGTGAGCTCCGGGGGGGGGGGAGGGTAAGGGAGGAGAGAGAAAAAGCTTTAATTTTTTTTTTAAAAAACTGGTCAAAGATCATTATACCCTTTAAAAAAATAGGCTTTTACAGGAGAAGGAAATATTTTGAATGGGATGCAAAATTAGTGATGAAGCCCTCCGTATTTATAGAACTTGAAAGGTGGTGTTCACTATTGCTATTACGGCTGTTCTTTTCACTATCGCTTTTGCAGCTGCCCTTTTTACTATTGCTATTGCGGCTCCCTTTTTACTATTCATATTGCGGCTATCCTTTTTACTGTTCCTATTGCAGCTGGTTGGTGAGCTGCAAAAATTGATTTGTTCAACACTTATCAGGTTCATTGTAATTGGTACCAAGAGAGAGATTACGAAGATCTGATGTCACATGGTCCGTAGCACTAGTGTCAACATACCAGCTTGGATTTGCCACTGTTTCTGGAGTTGCAAGAAACACTGTTGCAAAATCAGTTTTGTTGTGATTGGTGTTTAAAGCTACTGGATTGCAATATAGCTGATAAGACTCATTTATACGATGCCAGCAGGCCAGAGCTACATGACCTTGCTTTCCACAGATCCGGCACACTGGACATGAACCATTACTTCGACCATGTCAATTATTTGGACCACCATGGCCTCTAACTCGGCCACGATAGGAGCTACCACGACTTCTGCCTCGGTCCCTGCCAGCAAAGTTAGCTGAAGTATGTTGAAGATCAAGCATATTGGCAAATGCACTTGTTTAAGACAAATTTCTTGAGTAAGCAAGAGTGATTAAACATCTTGAATGGACATTGCATTAGTAGAGTTTTTACTGAGAATGGCTGAGACAGTAGTATCATAATCAGATGGTAATCAAGTTAGGATACATATCACAAGCTCATCATTCTCCACATAGCAACCACTGAGAGCTAAAGAATCAACATAACTTTCCATTTTGGCAAAATATACAGCAATAGACATAAATTCTTTCTTAGTGATCTGCAACTTTACTTTCAATTGAAGCATATGAGCTCGAGAACAAGATACAAAGAGAGTCTCAAGAAGATGCCAAACCTCAGAAGTCGTCTTGCATCGAACAACTTGGCTCAACAAGGAAGGAGATATCGAAGACAGATTCCAGCTGAAAAGAAGTTGATCCTCTCGATTCCAGCAAGTAAAGTCAGGATTCAATATCTAAGAAATGCCATTGCCATTGGAAACTTCGATAAACTCTGGTGGACACGACTTCGTGCCAAGCACATAGCCAGTGAGATCATGACCACGAAGAGCCGGAACCACTTAAGATCACCAAATAGAGTAGTTGGTATGATTGAGTTTAACTGAGATTACAGAGTTGAGAACATTGCTGAGTGGCGAGCATGGATTAGTTTTCTGAAGAGAGTGAAGAGAGGAGCTTGAAATTTCAGAGGACGAACTGGAAGAAGAGCTTGAGCAAGCCACAGATAGTAGAGATCAATGCTCTGATACCATGTGAGAGTTTAATAGTACGGATCAATGCTCTGATACCATGTGAGAGTTTAATCGAAAGGTGTAAAAACAAAGTAATAAAAATTAACAAAGTGTAGCTCTCAGACTTGATTATTCTGAGACTAAGCTTTTGGTATTTATAAGCTATTTATTATAAGATATTTTGCATAACAGAATGTATAACAAAAAGAGCTAAATACTCGGGTTCAGTATCTAAATAAGACTGTTATAACTAACTAATCAACTAGGTAGTTCTAGAAGCTTGCTGACTAAGTACTGACTCTGATGGGGTGCTGACTCATTGTCTTGTGAGCAACTCTGCTTAACAATGGCCAACACTAGCTCTTAATGTAACCACCACTAGAACCTCCCTCACACTCATTTTACTAACAGTTCTTTTCTTTACCCATGATCATTACGACGTTAGATTCCAACAATTTCTCAGGAAGCAAACCTTGGAAAAAACCTGGGGTTTAGGCTATACTTCCACGACATTATTGGTAGCCGAAACCGACGGCGGTGAGAGTTGCCAATGCAAAAACAACAAATACTTCATTCATGAATGGGGTTTGACACCGTGAACGTGACGAAGGATCTGTTGACCATGTTGGAAGTGCTCAAGGACTATATGCTTCAGCATTCGATTGGGGATTAATAATGGTTTTCATGTATGTTTTCAAGCACGAAAAGTATAATGGCAGCACTATATCAGCGTTTTGGGACGAAACCTGCTTTTGGGGCTAGAGAGATACCGATGGTGGTGGAAGTGGGCTTTTCAGGTTCACCAGAGGCTATGTTCAAGCAAGGACTCATATGTTACTGGTGATGCTGTAGCTGAGTATAATGTCTAGCCCTCTATTATTGAAATATATGAAGCATTTACGGGATTGCACCCTAACTAGCTAGCAATGAATGCATAATTGCCATTTGTTTTGGGTTGTTCTACTTGTGTCATGCACCTTCTTATTACTGTAAATAGAGTTGTCAGGATACTATATATTTTGTCGTTACTGCCATTGCTATATATGTGTAAAAATTTTCATGTAAATGTTACCTAATTAGTACTTTGACTTTTTGTCGTATAAATATTTTGAATATCTTTTGAGTCCCTCTATTGCCATTTTTTTCTTCCACCCGTTTTATTTACTAATTTATAATTAAAAAAATATCCCTATATAAAAGGATTAATTATATCGAGCAAAAATAATTTCGACGGGAGCGAGAACCCAACAATTATATATGAATGTATTCTCTAATATAGGACTTTAAAATTTGGAAAATTAAATGAAAGACTTTAATAGTGTATTTAAGAAAATAAACTTATTTTAAAAATTCTTTGCAAAATAAATCTGAGCACGTCTAACACAGTAGAATTACAAAACGGATCTAATTTCCAAAATATACTATCAAAATGGTCTATATGACAAAGAAAAGCAGGGAGCGTATATCCTTTTGATAGTAGGTTTAAGGAAGAGCCAATTGGCAAATGCGTATCTTTTAAAATACATATTTAAAGTAGGGAACATATATCCTTTTGATAGTAGGTTTAAGTAAGAGCCAATTAAAAAAAACGTCTCTTTTAAAACACATATTTTTGCAAAAATGCATTTTTAACTATAGTGGTGTGTAAAGATATGCCCGGTATATTTACAAAGAAGTATACCTTTTCAAAGTTGTGAACTAATTCACACTCCTTCTTCTTCTTTTTTTTTTTTTTTTAATTTAACTATAGCTGTGTATGCAAAGATATATTCGTAATTCAAACCAAAAGAAAAAAAAAATCCCCTTTCCTCCGAAGCCGTCTCTCTACCCCCCTCCTCTCGGGTCACACAGAGACCACCCCAGTTGCCGCGGACCTACCCTGTCGAACCCTAGTATAAGGGTTTCATTTGATCGCTTTGTTGGGTTTCACAAGTTAATCCAATTTTAGGGCTATAGGATTTTATAACAATTATATAATATTAGGGCTGTCTAATTAAGTGGGGCCAATTAAGTGATCTAATTGAAGACTCAGGAAGTTACCTATTTAATATGGACTCTGTAATGTGTGGTTACCTAATCCTAGTCCAATAAGGATTGATGTGGTCTCTATTGGTGACTAGTATATAACGACATAATTATAAGGTTTTGGTTTCCAAGCCAAATAAAACGTGTGCTCTTCTCCTCTACCTCCATCAATAGAGAGAGTTCCCATTGAGCATACATAGGGTATTCTGGTTGGAAGACCTTCTACCCTCAGGTTCTAATCAGTTAATCGCTTCTGCTTAAGTGATCACATCCTTTGTGGTCAAACTCAATGGATTCAGGTTAATCACAGGTTTCTCTCAACAAAGCTTTTCCTGACAATTTGGCATGATAGATTCTGGGATTATATTTGGTTTAATAATCCATTATGTATATCTAACACGTTTCACATAAATATAAGTGAAGTCTCGATCGGCAAATCTTTGATATATTATAATTTATAACATAATAATATTTATGATGTTGAATTAGTTCTAATAATTAATTATTGTATACAATAGTAATGTTATTTCAATTTTTCTATTAATTAAACCAGGCTAATTCTAAACTCACAAAATCATTCCATATCTCGTTGTTTTAATTATATCCCCCGTTGCTCATGTTGATCTATGCAACCTGTTCAAAATAATTAACAACTAATTAAGTAATAATACGAGGGTAATTATTAAGCAGTGAACTAAATTCGCTGCTTTATAAATTCAAGCAATCACAAACTGAAAGCACACAGTAACATTTTTGGATCAGCAAAAATTAAACTCCATCCATCACTCTCAATATTCGTATTTTAGTTGAATGAAATTATTGTCTGATAAAAAACAATGCTAATAGTATTTTTAAATTAACATGAGTTTGCACGTCAATTTGATGCAATTTATTTTTTAGAAGTCAATAATAGAAGTAGAAGACGACGTACTATAGTTTATAATATTAATTTGTTCTCTAAATACTTCCAAAGGAATAAGCAGTTAAGCACAATTCAATACTAGTAAAAAAAAAAAGAAAAAGAAATGAATAAATAAAAGACAGCTTGCTTTGATATTATAAATACTATAAACGATCACACACTAAAATCTCTCATTCAATTCATAAGCTTTTCTCCTAGCTATACCTCTCAGTCGATCTCTAGACCATGGCCAGAGCTCCCCAAAACACCATCCCAACCTTGACGACCATCATCTCACTAATTACCATTTTGTCCCTCATGAACCTCTCCGTTGCACACTATGATCAGTACTACAAAAACCTATCCCCCAAAAAGCTAGAGCTGAAGCAAGAGAAGCTGACCCACCTCCACTTCTACTTCCACGACATCGTCAGCGGTCCAAAACCCACCGCTGTCGTAGTCGCCACGGCTAAATCGACGAATTCTTCATCAACTGGTTTCGGAATTGTCGCAGTCTTAGATGATCTCTTGACCGGGGGCCCAGAGCCGACCTCCAAGCCAGTGGGAAGAGCTCAGGGAATAACCTCCTCGGCTTCGCACTCCGAGATCGGCCTTCTAATGGTTTTGAACTATGTTTTCACGGAAGGGAAGTATAACGGTAGCACCCTCAGCATCTTGGGACGTAACGCCGTCTTTTCAGCCGTTAGGGAGATGCCGATCGTCGGCGGTAGCGGGCTTTTCCGGTTCGCTAGAGGCTACGCTCAGGCCAGGACTCACACGTTTAACACCACTACAAGAAATGCTGTTGTTGAGTACAACGTCTATGTCTTGCATTATTAATTAATGGTCGAAACTGATCAATAAAATTAGTTGGTGTACCAGTACTACTATTATATTTCAATTATAAAGCATGAGTGTTTGTATCTTTGTTATAAGTTATAGTTATACTAACAATAAATATTTATATCTGCATGCGAATATGGTACAATATGTATTATATGTGATTATAAAAACTTCGTTAACGACTTTGATGGATGATAACCCTTTTGACCATAAAGAGATTATTTTTTTCAACTAATTGTTTTTCACTAAAGGTAAGTATAAAGGGCGATTAATCAGAATATATATTTTGGGACGAAACTCTGCGTTTTAGGCCGTTAGAGATGCCGAGCGTTTGTGGAAGTTTTCCAGGTTAGTTTGAGGCTATGTTCTAGCGAGGACTGATCATACATTATACGTTTAATACAAAACACTGGGGATGCTGTTGTTGAGAGCTGAGAATCATATTTATGTCTTCCATTAATATAGATAAAAAAGAATTCCAAAGTAAAGAGCTTACAGCCTCTATTGAAAGTGGAGTGATTTTGTTTGGCCAAGCTTACGCTATTTTTGGGTTGTATTTGTTTATGGTAAGCTAGGGTAATTTTTTTTTCCAGTATGTCATTTTTAACTAAATTAGACAAATATATATGTGAAATTCGTATTAAATTGCTCATATGAGAGGATATTTTTGTTATCTCATGTAAATAGAAGGAATTGAATTTTTTACTTAAATTTAAAAGATTGATATCTTACTTTTACATGTATGAAGAAGAGGAGAAAGAAGAGAGGAGGAGACGAAAAATAAACTGATGTACTATCGTGATCAATATGGAAACGACTATCACTATTTTTTGCCTATCCTTGTTTTTTTTTTTATAATTGATAATTGGCATTATTATTAGTATTGTACGTAAATGCCTTATGCTACTTTTTTTTTTTTGTAATATTAATTGTTGTGGCACGTAAATTG
This sequence comes from Trema orientale, assembly GCA_002914845.1. NCBI lineage: Eukaryota > Viridiplantae > Streptophyta > Magnoliopsida > Rosales > Cannabaceae > Trema > Trema orientale. Next base: position 14,750 of record JXTC01000840.1, read on the forward strand.
TTATCAATCAATTCTTACTGTCGAATTTATTTAGTTTTGAATCAAATTATTGAATTTATTTTGATAAATTCTAATTACTTAATAAAAATATAACTATCACCAAAGTCAAATGTATTTTTTTTTTTTTTGGAAAAAAAGTAGCATAATAGTTGAAATTGTTAGCAATTATAATCTTATGTATTACAGTGTTGCAAAATTGTCACTTAGCACTTGTGAGACGCATTTAGCTTTATTTTGAAATATTTTAACTATATATGCTTTACTACCATATATGCCAGTATGTAAGTGTATACAAATAAATAGTTGCCATTATAGAGGTTGGTATACATTGATATAGGGGATCTTATCTATAGTGATGTGTCAGCTAAAAGAGCGTTGAAAAAAAAAAAGATTATTTATAGTGATTTAATTGTTTGCATATGTTCGTGAATTCGTTACCTTGTTTTTTCAAATGTTTCCTCAGTCGGTGAAACTAGTACTTCATACAATAAAATTTATTTAAAAACTTGAAGTAGCGACATATATTCATATTGATTTGGCTATACCGCTATATACGTACACTTATAAACATATGAATTAACGTATATATAACAATTGTGAAAAAGATTACTAGTACATATATGACGTAGGCGATTCTCTAGTACTATTTGGATGTCTTTGTTGTCGTTTGAATATCTAAAATAAATAGCCAATGTGTTATGTTGTCTAAAACAAATAGCCAAGATGTGATGCCGTTTGTGGGATTTTGATTTTTATAATGTCAAAACTGCATTTTGCTCAAGGACCAAATAATATTTTAAGGTAGCTTTTCCTCTCTCATCGTGGGCAGAATATGTAGAAGATTTTAAACTCTCTGCGAAACTCTCGAGTAGAGGTGCACCTACTCTTCGCCATGGATTTGGCTCTTTATTGAGCATGCTCCGACGGCAGCCGCTGGCGACAGAAAAAGACAACCCATCGTCATAGAACGTAGGTTACTCGCCAAAGAAAATCGGGAGTTAGTTTCATCGGGTTGAACGCACAGAAATTAATTTGTCTAGATTAAAAGGAAGTTCTGTATTGAAGTATATCTAAATTCTGAACTAGTCGACTTGATGATTCTTTTTCCCCCGCCCTAAAACGAGTCTAAAAGTGGTGTCTCTATAATAAGTGAGTCAAATACCTATACCGAGGCGTCAGGCGATTTGAGGTTTCCCCAAACTTAGTTATCAATTAATTATAAAAGTCAAACTCTTTTGATGGGTTCTAAGTGGACTCACGAACTGAACTCCCATCATTCTTTATGTATTGCATCACTTTATTAGAAAAGGGATAAGATTTACAAATACACTTAGTATTAAAGTTTTTTTTTTTTTTTTTTGGAATTCATAATTCTTATTATATGGAAATTCTCAAAAGTTATCTTCAGATTTTAAAATTGCGATAAATCCATCCCCACTCTCGATTAGAGATATTAACTGGGGCGACAAGCACATCCGTGCCTTGTGCCGTGCCAGCTCGGACATAGTTAGCAATATCGTCCCGTACATGCCAGCCCATTAGTACCGGCCAGTTTTGACACCACTACTTTCGATTTACCTAATAAAGCTTTTGAAATATCATAAATACCCTTAAAATTTAAAAAATATGAACTAAAAATTCTTAATTTCCAAAAAATAAAGTGCTAGATACGACGAAATGTGTTCTAGACTACCAAATACGCTTTATTTAGTACCTTGAGCGTCGATAAATTAATGACCGGTTTTATGAGTTTTAATAATGTCCATAAAAAATGAATAATGTTTATAAGGGGACTATATAGTGCTCAATGCTACATATATGTCATGCCTTATATGGTGGTTGGTACGAGTGGTGACACATAGCATTGCTCGTAAGAAAAATGTATAAATTCTTAAAAAAAAAGTAAACAAACGGTAGATAAAGGAAAAGCATTGATATACTATAGAGATATCTTTAACTAGGTTAGCACCTTTAACTACCTGTGTATTGGACAAACATATGCCATTTTTTAAATCTAGAAAAGATTAAAAGAGAAGGTATAGACCGTATATTAATTAATGTTTCATCCCGATTATAAGTTATATTCATCAATGGTAAGACAGCTGCTTTCGAATCTTTGGCAGAATCAAACAAAAGCGTGCTCTATTGTTTCAAAATTACTCGCCTTGGATTGCTTCAACTTGGTTTGTTTGCAAGGCTGCACAAGCATTATATTAAACAGCACATTACCATATTTAACAATGTGTCCCATGAATTTCTCAAAAGGGAAAAAAAATAAAGAGATAAATTACGTACGGGCAGGGCTTTAAAATCAAACTAATATTACTTAAAATTTTCATATCTCTGTCATCATCTCCTTGTCTTTTCCCTTATCATGTGCTCGGCTAATTAAACCAGTAGTGGTCCAAAATGGAATAAAGTTCAAAATTTTAAGCATATAAATTTACATATTTGAATACACAATATTAATGTCTAAATTAAGATAATAACTGCAAACTATAACACTGCCCATTTCTCTTCTATTCTCATTTGGAACAAGCTGATCTTAAATCTCTCTACCACTCAAACCCCACAATGGCCAAAACTAGTATAAAAAAAATCACTCATCAAGCCTTGTTAATATCACAAACTATCTACATATTCTCCTTCACGACCCTAGCAAATACTACAGACTATGTCACACTTTCTCGAGAAAATTATCTCCTAAAGAGCTAGGTCTTAAGCAGCCAGGTGATGAAGAGACTCTGACTCACCTTCACTTCTACTTCCACGACATTGTCAGCGGCCGACACCCGACCGCCATCAGAGTCGCCGAGGCTCAAACGACGAGCTCTTCGCCGACAAGTTTCGGTATTAGGTTTGCAAGAGGATATGCTCAAGCCAGGACTCATGCGTTTAACACCACTAGTCTTGATCTACTGTGGAGTACAATGTCTATGTGTTCAACTAATAGTCGGTTGATCTAGTAAACGACAATCAGTGCTTTTGGATTGAGAGTTGACAAAAATAAATAACTCAATTAATAAATGATTTGCATGAATAAGCTTATCAGAACGTGTCGTTTTGGAGTACTAGCTACTACTATGAATTTGCAGGACTAATTTATTTGTTTTCTCGTGTGGTTTTAAATTTTTTCTTTTTAATTTTCTTTTCTTGTCTATTTTAATCAAAATAGTGTGGAACCGCAATTTTTAAGAAAAAATTAAAAAGTTGAAAAATGGGCATTTTGCCTTTACAACGATTCAACGTCTAACCAGATAGGCTCAACATATCAAAAGGTATATATACGTTTTTTTTTCCTCTCTCTAAAACTCAAAATGATCTTATTAGGTAGTCCGAATATGCTGATATTATTCGAATTTTTTAGTAATTGTGCTAATGACACTAGCGACTCCGGCTAATTAATATTGTACATTCTTAGCTGTTGACCAGCATGGTCTGGTAGGAACACCACTAAATAATATTTTATGTTAGAAATATATATTTTTATTTATTATTCAATTTTGAATATAGTGAGAGAATATTTAAATCCAGGACTCAAGTCAAGAGGATGAATAGTACGTGGTTATTATCCGACTATATGACCCTGGTGGAGACGTATAGGCAAGCGGCAAATGCCCCTGACTTATTGTTCCTTTTTATATTTCCTCTTTAGAGAGAAGTAGAAGGAAGGAGAGGAGTGAGGGGATTATTGGATGAATTTGAGGCTAATGGTTGTTTGGTAGGAAGGATTTTAGGAGGAAAGAAATTAGACAAATTATTGTTCCATATTATTCCAACTTCCTTTTGGATTGTTCCTCTAAAATTTTTAATTTTTACATGTGTGCTGTCCCATAATAAACTATATGTATGAACTCAAAAAATTATTAAAGCTAACAGACCTATTAATTAAGAAAAGGGGAAAAACAATAAACAAGAGCCTAAGGTCATATTTGGTATACAGTATAAGGACTCTGTATTGTACAAGTATTCTCTACCTGATACCTATCCCAAAAAATCGGAGGGACATCCATATGTCTATGTCTACCGAACCGGAGGGGGAACTGAATACCTACGCCTATCGAGTGGGAGTAATCAGAAAATTCTGTGCAGATTTACAAGCTCTCACCGAAGGCGGGATACTGGCCACTCACTAAACACTGCGATGGCTAAGATGGACCTTATGTATGACACTATGGTATATACAATACAAGAGGCAATATAAACAACCATACAATAATATTCTAAACGTGCTCTCAATTTTAAATAAAAATCCATTATGTGCTTTAAAAATCTGATAGTATAGTGCCAATTATTTAATCAAATCTCATAAATAAAACTTGCACAAAACCACACATAAAATACCCAAAGCAGTTTCTCAATATCTCGTAGATCTCCTACCTTGATATATGGTAGCTATGCCAAGCTTTCGCCGCTAGAAACGTTTCCCGTTGGTTACTTAATTGTTCAGACGATCATTCCGGATCCCCACGCGTTTACTTGAAAAAGTGAATTTCCAAACGGAGCCTCTGATTGATAAACATAGGTCATCAATGAATTCAAATCACCCAAAAATACTGGGTTAGACATGTCATTTGTCAAAAACGGGTCCTGGTGTAGAACTGGTCTGTGGCACGCAAAATGACACTATTCACGAGCCACTTTCTCGATTTGCGTGCCACTTCAGAATATAGCGATATTTTAAATCAAAATTCGTCTCTCAATCATACTGAGTCCAAATTCGAAGTCGAAATTCAATTTCGAGGTCCCGAGCATTAAATAGGATCAAAAATCCAAAGATTACAGAAATATCAATTTTTAGAAATATTTAAAAAATATCATTTTTTTCTATTTGAAAATTAACACACTTCTGGATACCATTTCTATACTTCAAAATCATACTTATTCTCGTTTCAACCTCCTCTTTAATATGGTATAATTTTCTCGAACTAATTAATTAATTTCTGAAATAATTACATAAATACCACAAATTGTAATATTAAAATATTGTAATAGTGGCGAGTTTCTCACTGTAGCTGTGTTGGCAGTCGAGGGTAGTCAAAAAATGACGACGATGATGAGACAAAGCTAACGGTGCTATCGGTGTGTCAAACCGAGGCCAGACGACAGCTTGGCAGTTGAAAAACCGATAGCCTGACAGAGACTTTGGCAGCCTGTGACTCCGGCGTGAGGCGGCATTTCGCGGTGGCATTGGTCGGCGCTAGTTCGTCGGCGTCTTTTGGTCTGGGTGGGCAGGCGCATCGGCACGATTCTCTATGGTTGGCTCACGAGTGAACAGTGACAGAGAGAAAGAGAGAGAGAGAGTGTTTCAAAATTTTGGGGACCTCGGCTGAGAATAGGAAAAATCGGAGGGATTTTTGGGCAAATTTGAGTACTGTAGCACTGTTTCAGTAATTACACTCTAGCCCAATTTTTTGAAAATTTCTTTCATTCATGCTCTCAATTATTTACATTTTAGTCCCTAATTTCCATTTCCTTTTTCACTTTTGCCCAAATAAACCTAGACTTTGTTTTGTCTAGGTTCAAGTCCAATATTTTATTTTAAAATATTCTAGATATTTTATTTACATAATCCAAAAATTTAAAATTACCAAAATATCCTTGATCTTAAATTACTTATTTAACCTTAATTAAATACGGATTTTACAACATGTATATTTTTTCCAACTTTAATAGCCGGATTTTTCTTTTCACTACACAAAACTTCACTTTTAGTGAGAACAAAATTTGTGACTAAAAATGAAAAATTTGTGACTAAAATAGTGTAATTATCTTAAGCCGTGACTGAAAAATACGTGGCAAAAAATTTTAGTCACAAAAGATACAATTTGTTGTGACTAAATATATTTTTAGTCACAACAATTTTATAATTATATATAAAAGCTATGACTAAAAGTACATTAATGACAATTGTGACTAAATACCATTTTTTAGTCATAAGAAAATTTTTGTTGTGACTAAGGACCACTTTTAATCACAAAAAAATTTTGTTGTGACTAAAAAATTGTAGCTAAAAGTCAAGTTTTTTTGTAGTGTCTACCGAGTTGTTATATGTTTAATTAATATTAGTGTCCTTTACTGTATACAATACCTTGCACCAAATCACAAAATAAGAACTCACTACCGGGCACGTTATTTCGTTAAAAAAAAAAAAAAAAAAAAAAGATAATTAGGTTGGTGATTTTAAACTTTTCAACTTTTTAGACGCTTTTAACGCTAGCTGTAGTTAGTACCGGTAACGTTAATTAATTAATTAGACTAGTTCTGATACCTGGAAATTCAACTGGTAAAAGATACCACAACACATACCAATAGAACACAGGACTCTATCTTCATGTGTTGGTGGCCTTAGCTTCAAAAGATTGAGGAATACGTACGTATCAGAAGCAAGTTGTCATTCTTGCAAAATTCCCCCAAAAAATTGGAATGCCCTTTGATTGTAATCGTAATGTTTATTAATTTATAGTTGAAACAATCGTAAAATTAAATGAGAATAAATAAGGAAAGAAATACGATTCTTTTACAATTATTTGGTGTTGTTTACGGATTAAAAGTTAAAGAACATGAAAAGTCTATTTTTCATAAAGCAGTTTTTCTGAGGGGTGAATTTGTTATTTGTTAGTTCAAAAAGTTAATAAGGACATATATAAGTCGTTTCATAATTTATTTTAGCAGAATAAAAAAATAAACTAAGATATATATACCTCTCGAATCATGTGGAGTCCGCATATAAAAGTTATTTCCACCCCTCCATCTAGCTTTCCATACTATTTCTTAAACCACCCACCGTATTTAAATTTAAAAATTAGTTTCTATTATACCTCTAATTATTCCTACATTACTCAATTTAATTTTGTGTTTTCTTTTCCCACACACTCTTCCTTTAGTTAAT
>JXTC01000840.1:21655-62308 GCA_002914845.1 Trema orientale
AAAATGGTTTTTTTTTTTTTTTTTTTTTTGAAAAAGATGTTTACAGAGATGCGTGTAATGATTTTTTTTTTATTTTCTAAAAAAGATATGTACTTAAAGTAAATTCATTGAATGCTATTTTTGTAATAAAAAATTTTACTAAAATAATGTGTGAATAGAGTAGACAGAAGAAGAGTAAACACTTTCTTTTTTTAAATTATCTTTCTCTATTACACATTAATAAACGTGCCTCAAGACAGATTGAGATTTGAGAAATCATTTTATTGTCTCCCTTTCTGATAATTCCCGGCTGTAAGTTACTATAGAGTTCGTTAAAAATCCATTTTGTTTCTCCCGCCTACTTAGAAAGCCCGACGTAATTAAATCGTCCAATGTCTTGATTACTGACTAAACAAATAATTATACAGCTTTTACACAATTTTCGCCATTAATAATTCCTCGTCTCCATTATAGACAACCAATTAACAAATTTGCGGTCAAAAGTGGGATACATAATTTGGCTTTTCCTTTAAACACAGCGCTGTTGCCCGGAGAAGGTTCAAGAAAGTTGTTATCAAAATAATCTCTTGCAAGACCAAACAAGTAAACCACACATATAATAAATAACCTAAATCCCAGTCCACTGGGCATTGACTATTGTGATCTATGTAAGGTTAGAATAGGACTGCTAGTACCTACCACTACCAGCCAATTTATCGCATTTTATATTCTCGCAAACCGAATCTACATGTTACTGCCAAACATTATTTATTTATCCGACCAATCTGCCCCAAATATTGTTCTTCTATATAGGTTTGTATACGCACATGAAATTTTAACAGATAAATTTTCCGCTGACTAGTTCTAAAATACATAGTTTCCACTAAGAGAACAATAATGATAATAGATTTCATAAGTATGATGTATATAGTTGTTATTCTTTTTTTATTATTACTCTTTTTCTCTCTTTTTTTTTTCTTTTTTTTTTGAGAAACTAAGTTGATATACCGGGATCTTTTAATTCACATCTACAAGTGAACTATATATCTAACCAGTTAGCAGGCGTACGACGTGTACACTGGTTTCTAAATAGTAACTTCCCCAAACGTGTCCAAAGGAGTAAGAACATTGTTCCCATTTAATTACGCCCCCTAACCCCCCAAAAAAATAATAATAAATAAATAAATAATAATAATTAAAAACATTCAGCATTGCCTATATATATCTACATATTTATGACACAGAATACCTTAAATCACAAACTAAAATCTCCAACTAGATTCATAACCTTTTCTCCTTAGCTAACACTACCATGGCCAAAATTGTCAACACCATTCCAAACTTGATGACCGTCATCTCACTGGTATCCCTCTTGAACCTCTCCGTTGCACACAATGATCAGTACTACGAAACCCTATCTCCCAAAAAGCTAGGGCTCAAGCAAGAGAAGCTGACCCACCTCCACTTCTACTTCCATGACATCGTCAGTGGTCCCAAACCTACTGCTGTCAAAGTCGCCGAGGCCAAAACCACGAATTCTTCATCGACGGGTTTCGGTTTCGTGGTGGTCATTGACGATCCCTTGACCGAGGGCCCGGAGAGAAACTCCAAGCCCGTGGGAAGAGCACAGGGAATCTACTCCTCGGCATCACAATCCGATGTGGGACTTTTAATGGTTTTGAACTATGTCTTCACGGAAGGGAATTTTAACGGTCGCACTCTCAGCATCTTGGGACGTAACGCTGTTTTTTCGGCTGTTAGAGAGTTGGCGGTCGTCGGAGGAAGCGGGCTTTTCCGGTTCGCCAGAGGCTATGCTCAAGCCAGAACTTATTTTTTTAACACCACTTCTGGGGATGCTGTTGTTGAATACAACGTCTATGTTTTGCATTATTAATGAATGGTCGATATTGATTGTGGTCATGTGCAAATAATAAAATTTGACTGTTAATTTGTCTGGATTTGTTTTGTGATTTTTGTTTTTTTTTGTTTTTTTTTTTTGTTCCTTTTTTTTTTTTTCCTTGAATGTTATAATCTTTGTTTGTGTGTTATGCGAGGGGCTTTGTTCGAAGTTTAATTTTAGATGATGGATAGAATAAATAGAGATTAGTTTGTATTTGATTAAGATACCTAAGATAAAATAAAACTTATTTCTACGAATTGTCAGATTTATTTTGTGACGTGAAGCCAGTCTCTTAATTTTTTTATTTTTATTTTTTAAAAATGACTTAACTAATAGCCACCACTTATTACAAATAAAAAAAAATAACTCACGCACCCTAAAATTTCAACTCCCAACCAAATGCTGTCTCGACCGAAAATCCAAAGTCGTGACTTTTAGTAATTTTAAGCTGAAACAGTGATAAATTAAAAGTGATTTTTTAAAATTCTAGAAAATCGAGCACTTGAAATTTTAAGTTTTAGTCATCAAAAATAAGTAAATTTCAAATAGGAATCCTCTCATTAGCTTAATTTCTCGAGAAAACGTACACTTTTAGAAGAATTCCATTTAATTCATTTAGAAACTTTTTACTTAAGATCATAAATTTCGATAAAATGAGTCCACCAAAATAATTTACAAAAATCATTTATGATTCTAAGTACTCTAATTTTTTAATATTATTGCCCTTATACATCCACTTAGTAAAAACAACAAACAAGGCTAAATATTTGAGCGAGGAAAAGGAATCAAACAAGATATAGACACCTACCAAGTAATAGGAACAGGACTGCAAGCATAAGCCAAACAGCTTGTCTAACCACCAAGACTAATATCTCAAACATATAAATATCTGAAAGTGGGAGGAAGTAGAGGGGTAAGCATGTGAATGCTCAGTAGAGAATCGATTATAAGTTCTTTTATACATAATAAATATACTCATATTAAAGGTCCTAGATGGTTAGTAGTCCATTTAAAACAGTTCATAAAATCTAAGTGGAAATCACAGTTCAATAGTTTAAACATTCCAAACGATTGTAAAACCTCCATCAAAACCAGTATATATCTATTCAAGCCGACATATAACTATATATATAATCATGACGTCCGAGGTATTTTAGTGAGTCATCTGTAACTCTGAGCCACCAATAAAGGCGACCATAAGCCTGAGCACCCAACGTGGGGTATCATAAGTCCGACGGCCTCGTAAGTATATGAATATTTGCAAATACTATATGAATGACAAAATAAGGATATACACTATTTCCACAAAATCACAAAATAACCATGTAGTATTCTTTAATCAAACATCGTTTAGTCCTGAAAACTGAGTTCTCAAATCATTTTTGGATTTTCTAAATAATTTCAGTAGCATAACAGTAGTTTCTGATCAAGTCCCAAAAATCCAATTTCTTGTAGAAAATAGTTTAAAATAATATATTTAACATGCCAACCAATGTGATGTGCCTCCCAAGTAGTTTATATCTCAAATCAGGTAAAAAAATAGACATAAATACAAATTTTACAAATAAATTCACGAAATTCCATATTTATTGAAGATATGTACATTTATAAATTAAACTAATTTTAGAATCAAGTAATCAAATCCCTACCTCAATCGAGTGCCTAAATAGTACTATGATACAATGGAGAACGTTTGGCGCCATTTGGTGGTTGTTTGGAGGGTAGGTCGGGTGTCGTTTTTGAAGCCTCGATGGTTTGGTTTGAAAATCTGATTTTCTAACAGGATCTCGAATAGAGAAACTGACTTCTCCACTAAATTTTTAGCACCCAAATTAGCTACGTTAGATATATAACTTGACCGATTTGGGTTCGGTTCGAACCTAGGCCCACGACACATAAAACGAGACAAAATCGGTGCCGTCCTATCTTGTTTTTGGTGCCAGTCACCAAATTTAGTCAATATATATCTCAAAATTCATGTTTTCACTTGTACATCACAAATATGAGGTTTGTTTGACGAACTAACCGTTCGATTGAAAAATCAATACACAAACTAAAATAACTCAAAACTGTCAAAAATGATGAAATTGAATCCAGGCAAATTCGAGTTTAGATTTATATACCACATGAAAGATTGTGATAAGAAGAATTGAATGGGACCAGTTCACGGCCTAAGGTGGCCGAAAACTTCGCCGGTGGCCATTTTCCTCCGCGGAGCTTTTCTCCCCTCGCTAGCGATGGAGACTGCGAACGGCGCTGCAACTCGGCTAGAAGGCCATAGTGATGGCGCGATTCATGTCTGAACCCTAGCGAGCCTCGACACCGGCTGGATGGGCTACTGTTGTGATGGCGCCTCTATATCAGAGTAAACAAAGAGAGAGCAAGAGGGAGTCGAGGGCAAGAGAGAGAAAGAGAGGGAGGAGGAATGAGATGGCCATGTAGGCTGTCCTAAATGGATCTGTCAATTTTTTAAAAAATTGTATTTTAGTCTCCAATTTCAAAAGTTATTCTTATTTAAGTCCTTAAAAATTACGAAATAGCCCCAAATTCCAATTTTTCATTTCAATAAAACCCAAAATTATAATTAATGAATTTCATTATTTTTAATTCAAAAAATGGTAAAAGACTAAAATACCCTTATAAAATTTTGGGATTTTATAAATACCCAATCCCCACCCCACCCACCTACTAAACTAGCCTCTTAATTATTTGGTTTAGAGAACTATATTTTGAAGGTCGATTATTATTATTATTATTATTATTATTATTATTATTATTTACTTTTGATGGTCGATTATTTGTTATTTAACTTTTGAATTGTAAGGAGATCTTTATAAAATAGTGTTAGCTAGACTTTTGTTTCCCAAATTAGAGAGAATTTGGGCAAAATAATTATTGCATTCAGTGTGAAAGGATGGTCCTTCAATGCAATTTTGGTCTCTCAAGAAAGTTGTTTTGCAAATAAAAATATTTAAAAAGACATTTTTACAAATAAGTGTTTCTCTTAATATCATTTGGCAAATGTCTATTTGGAGTCCCATTTATTCTTTCTTTAATCACAATAACAGACGAATCAAACAGACATTACCAACATAAAAAAACACATAATAATAAAAAATGTTGCTGAACATAAGTACTAGCATTAATGTTGATAAATTTTCTCCTTTTTGTCTTGTTTTTACTTTTGTTTTTGGGAAGGGAGTAAACATTGATAAAATTCATTATGATTATCATGAAGATACTACAGCATATCATATTTTTCTTCAATACGTCGACATTCAATAATCCTTTATTTCAATAAACTTCCGTAGCGTCATTAATTAATGCTCAAGTTGATTAAATATTATCTCTTTCTTTAGCGCATCATTTATAAACCCTGGTTTTTTTGGAACTAATCGTTACGGGAATTGACTTGAAATTATTTTATTTTTAAATGATACGTCTTGAACTCTTGGTTTCTTTCTTTTTCAGAAAATTTTTAATTAAAATGTAAATGTGCATATTTAAATCTTTACGAAATTTTATATTTTTTGAAAAATAAGGATCATTGTTTTAAATTTTTGCAAGCGGCAGAGAAAAACCTTGAAACTGATTTAAAATCAGAAGCTAAAAAAGAATATGGCATGTAGACCATGAGCAAACTGTGTTCGATGGAAGTCGAAGAATTTCTATGTGAGTATAAGCTGTTCGACCTGCCAAAGAACTAGATATGGACGCCTTATTTTTTAATTTTCTGACTGTATTTTCCATCAAAATTAAAATCAAAATCTCAATTATTAATTGATCAAGAATGTTCATTTTCAAGCTTTCCGTAATTAACACCCTCCCTCCTCAAAATGCCGACAAATTGCCAAAACAAATTAATAGTCGAAATTAGTCATGAGAAGAAGATGGAGGGACATGGAGAGTGGGGTTGGAGAAGAAGAAAGACCTATAGGATATTTTTTAAGGGTCATATTTGTCACGTCCAGAAATCCAAAGTCGTGACTTTTAGTAATTTTAAGTGAAAATATAATAAATTTTTTTTTTTTTGAAATTCAGGTGAGATCAAGTATTAGATAATTATGAGATCCAAATCCATTAAAAACTCGTATTAGTTTGTAATTACTTAAGAAAAATGCACGTCAAAGTTCAAGAAAGTTTCCAGCTATCTCATTTGGTTACTTGTTGAGAAATCATAAATTTTAGTAAATAAATTCAACTGAAAACTTTAGCCTAATATCCAAAATAAGTTATATTAAATCACTTGTAGTTTCAAGTACTCAAATTGATAACAAAACCATCCTCATACATTCACTTAGTAGATTTACTAATCTTGGCTAAATAACTGAACAAGAAAGAAAAGTAGCAAAGTATGAACACCCACCAGGGATTAAGAGTAGAGCTGTAGAGACAAACTGTACAGTTTGTCTATCCATCAAGATGACTACCTCAGTTAGACAAACACCTGAAAGTGAGAGAAGTAGGGGGTGAGAATTCACATGCTCAGTAGAAATTCAATTACCTTTTTGATTGGATGCAATTTTACTAAACTTGCATGGTTAATACTTTTTTAGAAATCCATTTATAAACCAAGTTTATAAAATATTTGATATCCAGAATATTCACAAATTCAAAGCCAAAACTAGAAATACATGATTATACATACCATACATCAACCAATGTAAATGATGAGCTCTTATCGTCCCATCAGGGCCTTGTAATACCTATGTAGCAGAGGTACCCAGTATCCTGACACTACCGTAGCAGTGTTAGTCAAAAATCTGTGCAGGAGTTTAGGTCTTTCACCTATCACTGCAGCAACTTGTCAGCGATCTAAACTGCAATGATGCAATAATGGAACTCAAGTGTGTGATTCTATAGTATGTACAATATGTAATAGTTCACAATAACTATACATCCAAGAATCAAATCATATATTATCCTGGGATTTACTATAATATGGATAACACACCGCTATTTTACCCCATAATCATGATATAAAAATATACATAATAATCCACACAGTCCAATCGCGGTATAATCCAACAATTTTCAGCAATTTATCAAGCTATCGTGAAATCACGATTTTTCATAAATAAGTTTTAATGCAATTATAAATCAAAACAGATATAAAATCATGTAATTGAACCCCTACCTTAATATGATAGTTATGCCAAGCTAAAGACGCTTGAAGAAACTCCCGTTATTCATTTGGGTGTCAAACGGGTCTTTCGAGATCCTAGTAAGTCCACTTGGAAAAGTGACTTTTCCACCGGAGCCTCAGATGGAGAAACGGAGGTCACCATAAATTCAGAGCACTAAAAAATACTAGGTTAGATATATAATACGTCAAAAGTGGGTCCTAGTGTGGGACCCACCCAGTGGCACGTAAAACAACACTATTTATGAGTCTCGAATTTGTGCTATTTTGAAATATAGTAATGTTATCTATCAAAACTCGTTTCTTGACCTAACTAAATCAAAATTTGAAATTGGAATTCAATTTCAAGTTCCCGACCCTTGAAAAGGCTTTAAATCTGATAATTACAAAAATGTCTATTTTTAGAATTAATTTAAAAAATAGATTACTGCAAAAAAATACCCTGAAGTTTGGGTGTTCTGCAATTTAAACCTTAAAATTTGGACTCTGCAAAAAAATACCCTGAGATTAAGAATTTCTGAAAATTAATATCCTGGACAGATTTTTTGACCAATTTTAGGAACAAAAAAATAATAATATCCTCAATTAAAACTAGATTAATCCATATTATTCATCTTAATTTTGAGGACATTATTGTATTTTATCAGTTAAAAATCAACACAGGGTATTAATTTTCAAAAATTCATATTCTCAGAGTATTATTTTGCAGAATCCAAACTTCAAGATTTAAATTGCAGAACATCCAAACATGAGGATATTTGTTTGTAATTATCCCTTTAAAAAATATCCACTTTTTTCAAAATATTTAGAAAAATATCATCTTTGCTGATTATTTACGAAAATATCACTTTTCAAAAATATTTTAGAACTTATCATTATCACGTAATTATTTAGAAAAATATCACTTTTGAAAATATTTGAAAAAGTATCAAATTCACTGATTATTTGTAAACACAAATGTCATTTTTGCAATAATATTTCAAAAAGTAATAGTTTTTTAATCTCAGCCCAAGGCCCAAACTGAATAGTAACAGACTTGAGTCCAACACTATGTAGTAGTTTTGCAACAATATCACTTTTCGTTCCGAATCAAAAAAATACCATATTTTTCAATTCAAAAATTAACACGCATCCAGATATCTTTTAGTTTCTACTAACCATAATTATTCATGGTTTTTAACTCTTTTTCACCTCATATATTTATCTCGGGTAAGATAATTACCTAACCAAAATAATTACGGAAATATCACTTTTTTACTAACTTTGGTAAAACGGTCCAACAGTGAAAATCTTACTGACAGCGAGTTAACAGCCGAGACTGATTGAGAAATGACGGGGAAGATGAAACAAATCCAACGGTACCCTCGATGTCGCGAAAGAAGGTCCAGTGAAGCTTCAGTGGCTGAAAAACCTCGCGGTGGTTGATCTCTATTTTGGGACTTGGCGACATGGCTTCGTCGAAGGGAGATGTTCATGGCAAGCTGGTGCATCGGCTAGTCAGAGGTGACGTGCGGCAGCAATGGAGCTCAGCAGTAGCTCCCTCTGGCCTTTCAAGTGAGAAGACGAAGTTTTGGGGGGTATTTATGAAATTAGGTGTTACAGTAGCACCCATTAAAAAAATCCAGATATTTTATTTTAAATATTCCGAAAATATTTATTTATAACAATGTAACAAATTACCCATTTGCCCTTGATTTAATCAGGTTTTACAATATTGATATTTTCAATTAATATATATATATATTGACAGAGGTTTATCAATGAGATAATTGCAATCAAAAACTATGAACATGCATATTGCATAAGAGTAAAAAAATAATACAAAATACGGGAAATTTTAGCATAGTACTAGAGAGATGGCTTATATCTGTTTCGCTATTTGATAGAGATTATAAGAGAAGAAAGTTCTGAAGAATAATTTCACCATGGTAACTGTGTTTATGTAATTATGAGACTAAGTTCCTTTATATAGATAAGGGTGACTCAGTTTTTCTAACTTTGTGTACAATAATAATTACAATTTCTTTCAAGTAACTATGTATAAGAATGGGTAATTGTTTACTAGGTTGAATATGTTGGGCCTCCTTGCTCTCTTGGCACACATCTTTATGTCGATTTCACAAAAATGTAGTTGCCTAATTTATTAGAAGATCACATTTTTAGACATTTGATATCCAAGCTAAATTTTTGTGGCCGAACTTTTCATTTATAACTTAATCTACCGAAATATGAGGTCGCAATATTCTTTATAAATTTGAGATCGTACAAAGATATATATAGAAGTCCTTTTAAGTAATATCATATAAATTAATGTGGAAACTAAGATGATAGTATTTGATAAAATTATTGAGGGATGTATACTTATCACCAAACGGGCATTAGTTTTCCCTCACTGTTATTATAAAACCTTCACGTTATTATTATACCTGCAAATTCTTCGGTCAACATCAATAATGCATGACTTTTAATATTTTTTTTTGACCAATTATGACTTTTAATATTGGACATTTATAAGAGTTTTACATTTCATTTTTCCTTGGGGCTTTGGACGGGCACCATTTTTTTTACTTCACATTGAAATTCCGGCTACTTTAATTTACTTTCTTATTTAATTATCCGGGAAAAAGAATTTACTGTGATATCGATTATACCCCTCTCCACTTTTTTTTCCCCCGCTCTCACTCGGTACTTTGTTCATTGCATTGGTTCTCTCCGAAGTTTTAGAACCATACGGTTCTTCCCCCCCCTCTCTCTCTCACTGCGTCATTCTCTCTGGTTATGGGGCGGTGTTTGCTTCTCAATGACCAAAAATTTCAAATGATCAGGTAGCGAACACTTATAAATCTCTTAGTTTATACGGAATTAGGACCAAGAATTGTACTCCAGTGTCGATGTGAAGTGGCTCGCCACGTGGAGAATATTTGGACAGAGTATCCTTCGAATCCTCAGATCCAGATGAGATGCTGGGAACATCACATCTTCAATTGGAGGCTCTTATGCGACGTCGAGTTCACCTTCCTCTCCATTCATTAATCATCTCCTGATATATTTGGAATTATAATTAATGGGGTCGCTCCCATTCCCCAATTGTACCCTTAAATTCAATATATATAGAAACACTTTTAATAATTCATTCATACGTTCATTGAAAAAAATGGAATACACAATATATAGCGGAACTAAGGTATAAGCACACCAAAAATAATGACCGAAAAATCCTCTAATAATTAATCATGACTTAAATGGCTGGCTAATTTTTTTGCCAATTGATAACAAAAATTTTAAACTAAATCTTCTAAATATAGAAATAATCATCGAGAATTCTAACCGAGGCGGCCTAATAATAGGAATTGTTATATGGTGGGTACATTTATACTTTATCATGAGCTGTAGCTCCTCGGCGTTTCAGTTCCAATATTTGTGGAAGACTTCGCTTACTTCTATTGCATGACCCGGCAAACATTTCTGATTGTAGATTTATTTTCGTACGCGAGCAGCTATTATTGTACAATCTGTTTATATCCATTTGTTTCTCTCACCTATGACCTATATAACGTACACGTTCAACGTATAAGTTAAATCGTTTCAATATATTGACTCAATTTTCTCCATTAATTCCTGATGTTATACACAACCATATTATAACAAATTTCCGGTAAAAGTGAGATACGTAATAATCTGTATGCTCCTTTAAACATGGCTGTTGCCAGATACAGGCCGTCTTAATACAATTGGATACGTTAGGCGAAACTTATAAATAGGCCTTCTAAAAACTAATTTTAATTATTCTTTAAAATTGGCGAATATATTATCACACATTTCATCAATTGATAGGTTTACAATCTTTAATTATATATTATCACTACTTCATCTTCTCATAATAAATAGTTATTACTATAATTGAACATATTGCAAAGAAACAACCTAAATGGATGTGTAATCTCATAATAACAACAACATTAAAAATTATAAAAATTTCAAAAAATAGAAAAAATTAAGAACAAAATAAAACATGAAATTAGTAAAAATAGATTTAGAACTTTTGATAGAACTAAAGAGATCAAATATAGTACCAGTTAAAAGTGAAATTAGTAGGTACTGAAAGAAAATAGAAAAATGAATATTTATCAATATTACGTTCTAGACATACTATTTTCATTTCTGTAATTAATTTTTCCTTTTTTATGGTAATAAAACAAAATAATTGAAATGATATATATAGTGCAATGTTTATTTTTCACTTATTGATAAGAATGTATATAGATTTGTTGCTAATTGTACGAGATTTTTAAATAAAACCAAATCAACTGTATATTTAAACGAAAATATTGCTAAATCGAGTATTAATTTTAAAATTTTACCTTTTATCAACCTAACACATATTTTGAATTAGATATAACAGATTTAATTATAATCATTGGCCACGTACTTGGCATTGACTTTCGAATGTTAATGAGCTAGTACAGGACTAGCTACCTACCAGCCAATTTTTCGCATTGTTCCTCGCAAATTGAAGTAAAAACTCACCAAATATTGTTCTTAATTTGGTATAAACACATCGATTTTGTTTTTAACCGTTGAATTTTTCTTTGACTGGTCTTCTACATAATTGACCATACGGAACAACAATAATGGTAACAGATTTTACATTTAACAATAATTTTCAAAGTTACCTATATTTTTCTCTTTTTTTTTTTTTCCAAAAAAAACAAGGATAGAATCGAATTATACGTGAATTTGGGTGCCAATTTGTTGAAAATTTTTAATTCTCAAGTCAATAATACACCCAATCTCGTCAGCGGACAACGTGGTTGATCAGTTTATTAGTATATATATGGTAAACTTCTCCAAACGTGTCCAATGGAGTAAGAACATTTTTCCAACAAGTTAAAAAGAAATATATAAACGATTGAAGAAAGAGTACACTTTCCTATATTCTCTGTATATATTCTCTATATTCTCTGTATATACCATTAAACACAAACTAATAAAATCTCTTGTTACATTCATAAGCTCTTCTCCAAGCTACCATGGCAAAAACTCGCCAAAACACCATCCCAACCTTGATGACCATCATCTCCCTAATTACCATTCTGTCCCTCTTGAACCTCTCCGTTGCACACAATGGTCAATACTACAAAAACCTATCCCCCAAAAAGCTAGGGCTCAAGCAAGAGAAGCTGACCCACCTCCACTTCTACTTCCACGACATCGTCAGCGGCCCGAACCCGACCGCGGTCCGGGTCGCCGCGGCCCAGTCTACGAATTCTTCGTCGACCGGTTTCGGCTTTGTGGCTGTCATGGATGATCCCTTGACCGAGGGCCCGGAGCCGAACTCCAGGCCCGTGGGAAGAGCACAGGGAATCTATTCCTCGGCATCGCAATCCGATGTGGGACTATTAATGGTTTTGAACTATGTGTTCACGGAAGGAGAGTTTAACGGCAGCACTCTCAGCATCTTGGGGCGTAACGCCGTCTTTTCTGCCGTTAGAGAGATGCCGATTGTCGGAGGAAGCGGGCTCTTCCGGTTCGCCAGAGGCTACGCTCAGGCCAGGACTCATTGGTTTAACCTCACTTCTGGGGATGCGGTTGTTGAGTACAACGTCTACGTCTTGCATTATTAATTAATGGTCTATATATTACATCATGATTAGTTGGTTTAATATTTTGTTAGTAATAAAATATGATTGTTCGTTTGGTTGTAGTTGCGTTCTAATCTTAGTTTTTATTTTTGATTTATTGGTATAATAAAACGTAAATTTGGTTTGGATTTTAAAAAAATTAGCATGCGTATGCATTCTTAGTCATATTTTTGTCAGCGACTTATTTTGTTTAGTTTAAATAAAAGTAATCCAATTTATTTTCTCTTTTGTTCAGTCACATCAGACAGATATCAAAACGAAAAAATTGCTGAATATATTTTTCATTGGTACTTATAAATTTCATTGTCAAGTTGATGCGGCAGAATATTTCTTGACAAATATGTAATATTCTTACTCTTAATTGGTATTTTAATTACATTTCACTTTCTTGTGGCGTGTCTCGGTCAAGTTTATTAATTTTTCTTTCTTTAACGCGTCAATGGAAACCATTGATTTTGGGAACTAATCACTATGAGAATTGACTTGAAATTCTTTTTTTTTTTTCTTTTGGTGGTGGTCTTGATTTCTTTCGTTTTCAGAATGGAAAAAAAAAGGGGGGAAATTTACACGTTATTTTTTTTTTTTCTTTTGGTGGTGGTCTTGATTTCTTTCGTTTTCAGAATGGAAAAAAAAGGGAAATTTTCACGTTATTGGCATACAATATTTTCAGTAAGGAGGCGGCTATAGTAGGGATGTCCTTGCATAAGGCTCCTGTTTATACACCGTTTGATAGGAATCTGTGAGGAATTTGTTTATACACAGATTCCCATCAAACGGTGTATAAACAGGACCTTACGTAGGGACGCCCCTACTGTAGACACGCCATTTCAGTAAAAATACGGATTACTTTTTCGTTAATTTTGGTATGTATAGGAGAGAAGGCCTTGAAAATTATTAAAACCGTAAATTGAAAAGTATAAAGTTGGGTAAGCTTTGTTCTGATCTTTATGCTTTTCCTTTTAAGCACGCAATTCCAACTTTCAAATTCCATACAATATTGTGTATGAATAGTTGTTCGTCTGAATTATCTTGGCTCGGGGTGCGTAGAATTAAAATAAAAAAAGGGGTATTTTTGGCATGTTTAGTTCCTATATTATTCACAGATTGGCAAACTAATTTGAGTTATTGTTTTTGACAATTACGTCTTAAATGTTAAAAATTTGGCAATTAACTCCTTTTTATTTGTCATTAATAAAATATATATGAAATTAAACATTTTTAAGTGAAATAAATTAGTATTTCATAACAATAATTAATTTGGTGTGGAAATAGAAAGAAATTTTCAATTTTTTTTAAAATTTTTTATATCATGTTAATTATAATTAATGTTTAGTTATTTTTCTTTCTATTCCAATTAGTGTTAGTAAAATATTGATTTTCACTTTCAAAAACCTTGTGTGTGACTTAAAAATACTCAATTTCATCCAACATTTTAATAATTACTTACTAAAGACTTAATTGCTAAAATTTCTAAAACTTAGGGACTTAATTGCCAAAACAAATAACTCAGAGACCATACTAATTACGAGTAATATGAGGACCAATCATGCCAAAAACACAATACAAAAATTACAATATTATGTAATTAATCTATTAATTTAATTTTTTTCCCCCTAAATTTTGTATTTTTATATTTATGCATGCCCACTTAAAAATTAGATTTCCGTTCTTTCTCTGGTCCTTAAATACGACATATCTATTTTAAATTTTAGATATTTTTCTTCCAGAATTTTTTTTTTTGAATGAATGTTTTCATTTATCTCTTTACCTTACTAGATTTTCCTACAATAGCTTTATTAAAAATTGTTTGTTTTTAGTATATTATTTTCAACGATTAGAGAAAAAAAATGTGTTGAATACTTTTTTTATTTTTTATAGATTCTTTTGTATTTGTATATTTTTTTTCATATTTTGTAATTTACTCATTTACATATGTCCCTACTTCTATATGATCTTTAAAAAATTCAATTATACTCCTCACATATGTACCCCTTAATTCTGTGATTTTTAAACTAAACTTGTATATTTTAAAATTCAATTATACTCGTCCTTGGCCCCACTTAATTTTGATTTTTAAACTTTACTTGTATTATTATTCTTTTAAGGAAAAAGAGGGGATTAGGCAATATAGGTGTGCAACTAAGGCCTTTTGGATTTGAACCTCACTTGAATAGAAACAAAAACTCTAAGTATGAACAATGGCTGCTATGCCACCATCGCTATCACTGGTAGTCTTTATTTGCATTGTTTTGAAATACTTAATTTTTTTGAATAATTGAAATATTAAAAATAATTTTTCTTTGAAACTCATTTTAAGATTTTTTTTTTATCCTATGATGGTTGTTGACTATGTGTTTTAAAAGTACTATTTTTAGATTTTCATGAATTATTACTCATTTATAAGTCATTTGAAGAAAGTGAAAAAATATATACTTGAAGAACAAATTAAACGAACCAAACTTAGTCTTTTTTTTTTTTTTTTTTAATGCTCCCGCTCTCACTGCCTATCAAAAGGGGGAACAATTCTTGTCCTACCATTTTGGTTTTCAATCTTGTTTTTATTCTTGTTTTCATTGTTAATCGAATAAAATTTTTGTTTAAATTAAAGATTCGTGCTCCCTTGATTTCGATCCCAATTGCTTCAAATAATTAGAGGATCATATTTGTATCTAAGCTAATTCGCTCATTTCGATCGATGGATTCTACGGATCATTTCATTTGAGAATAAGGATTTTATGAATGCAAGTTATTTGTACTTTTAAATAATTTCTGGCATAAATTAAATTATATAATCTATTACGTCTGGTATTGGACATTGAGTTTTTACACTTTTATTTTTGTCCTTTAACTAAATTCAATAATTAAATCGAATAGAATTAAAGGAAACAATGGTATACCTAATTAGTACATATAAATCAGAATAATGCCGTATTATGCAGATCGACTATAATTTAAGATGGAGTTGACTTAAAATAATAGAAAAATCTAAAAATGCAGCTTTCACCACATGTATACTACTCTTGTTAAAATCATGTTATCGTTATATGTAAAATTAGTTATTAGTTTAACTACAACACAACTTGTTACTAAATAACATCCAACTGCGATGTTCTACCAATATTGTTTCTAATAATTTTTAATAAGTTTATAGTTTTTTCAAGTTTTTTTATCAAAATAACAATCTCATTCATTGATAAAATAAATGCATTATAACTACTATTCAATATGAAAACCGAATTACAAAATACTCGTAACAGTCAACAAATAATTGACCAAACCATTTCCCATATCGATCATGGAAAAACACATATATAACCGATATGAAGTATAACTAAAGCTCTATAAGATATTTTTTTTCGCTTTTTTAAGTTACACTCTGCCATTAGATTTCACTTTTCTGATTGATATTGTAACAGATTCTTTATATAAATCGATCTTCAACAGGATCTAATATTCCATATATGAACATTGGAAGTTTTAGATCTGAAAATTACATAAAAAGAATAAAAATCTATGAAACATACAGAGATTTATAATCAGGTGGGATAACACACTGATATATAGATTTA
Organism: Trema orientale; assembly: GCA_002914845.1. Taxonomy (NCBI): domain Eukaryota; kingdom Viridiplantae; phylum Streptophyta; class Magnoliopsida; order Rosales; family Cannabaceae; genus Trema; species Trema orientale. Next base: position 37,889 of record JXTC01000840.1, read on the forward strand.
TGGTAGTGGATTCCTTTACAAATAGGGAATACTTATTGAAGTAGAAAAAAAAAAAAAAAAAAAGAGAAAAGTCCTACCGGATAGAGATTCTACCTACCGGATAGAGATTCTAAGGATCTCTCTAGTAAAATAAAAATTTAGATGTATGAGTTAAATAGAAGGGTTCATGATACAAATGGTCCTTGAACTATCCAATTAGTAGCAATTTGGTTCTCAAAGATCTAATTATGGTAATTAAGCTCCTGAGCTTTCTAATTTGAAATGATTTGGTTCGTCTACACTTATCTAAATTATAATTTACTGCTAAATGTCTGACCAAAAACATACGTGGGAAGCACGTTGTAGCATATGAAATTATATTTAAGAGAAAATAAACTGAACAAAAAGAATTAGAAAGAAAGTAAAACGTATTTTTTGTACATTTTAGGATTCTTGAAGCTATAATTGCTAATTTTTGTACTTAAATTCTCGAATTATCTTTTAAATACGCTTTTAGATATTATCGCGTGCTTCTCACATGTATTTTTAATCAAAAAATTAACCTTAGTTTGCAGTTTAGACAGTTCAAGAACTAAATTAATTACTTCAAATTGGAAAATTTGAGAACTTAATTATCACAATTAGAACTTTAAGGACTATATTACCATAAATTAGATAGTTCAAGGACTATCTGTGCCATTAACCCTAAATAGAAACAAGGGGAAGTTGTCAATGAAAGAAAACGCCAACAGAGGAGACCTAATACTGTATTATTGCTCCAAAAACATCAAAAACTAGTAAGAATACTAAAATAAAACAAAATTTTTAGCGTCAAGTGCTTGATGGTGACGAAGATGCATTGACCAGCAACCTGCTTTACTTGTCTACACGTGAGTACGTCAAAAGTCGTGCTTAAGGTTTCAGTTTACCAAAACCAAAAAGAAAATCAAATATTTATTTGATGTCATAATTATATGCTCTGTACATTACGTATGAATCAATGATACATATTAATTGTAAAAACCATATTTTAAAAGGGGCAAATAAGTAATTTAAAATCCAATGACATTGTTGTAATTTTAATTTTTTAGAATATTAAATTCAAAATATCCTGAATATTAAATACAAAACTACAATTTTAAATTTTTGCATTTAAACTCCTAGAGAAGTCCTTCTCATATGAAGGGCTTGGAAGAGAGAAAAGGAGAATGAGAAAGCTCTCTATCATGACCAGCCACTGCCAACTTCCCAACCCGACGTGCCACTCCGCCCTATTCGTCGGAGGAAGACGACAACGCTAGAAACCGAGCCCCGACGCCAGAGAAATCTTCCTCCAAAAGTTCCGCCTCTCGCGGCGTATTCTGGCCACTGGATCGAGCTCCGTCAGACCTCCGTTTGACTCACTTCCAGCACCTTTGGATTCGTCTCATCGTTTCTGTTATTTCCCGACCACTTTCAGCCATTAACTCACCACCGGTAAGATTTTCACTGTTTGGGCCTTTTACCAAAGTTTGTAAAAGGTGATATTTTTATAAATATTTCGTTAGGTAATTATTTTAGCTGAGGTAATTATATGAAGTGAAAGAGGGTTAATAATCATGAAACATTACGGTTGGTAGAAGTTAAAATGATATCCGAAAATATGTTAATTTTCTAATTGAAAAATGTGGTATTTTTCTAATTCAGAACGAAAAGTGATATTTTGCAAAACTACATAGTGTTGAATTGGAGTATGTTACTATTCAGTTTAGTCCTTGAGTTGAGATTAGAAAACTGTTACTTTCTAAAATATTATTGCAAAAATGATATTTTTTTTACAAATAATCAAGGAAGTTGATACTTTTTCACATATTTTTGAAAGTGATATTTTCTTAAATAATTCTGTAATAATGATATTTTCTAAAATATTTCAGGAAAGTGATATTTTTGTAAATAAATAACAAAGATGATATTTTTCTAAATACTTTGGGAAAAGTGAACATTTTTCAAATTAATTCCAAAAAGGGACAATTTTGTAATTCTCGGATTTAAAGCCCGTTTAAGGCTCAGGATCTCGAAATTGAATTCTGATTACAAATTTGGATTTAGTGAGATCGAGAAACGAATTTTGATATATAATATCGTTATGTTTCGAAGTGGCACAAATTTCGAGACTTATGAATACTGCCACGGGGTGGGTCTTATCCCAGGACCTACTTTTGACAAATTGTATGTCTAACTTAATATTTTTGGGTACTCTGAATTCAGTGGTAACCTCTGTTTCTCTGTCTGAGGCTCCGGTGGAAAAGTCTATTTTCCCAGTGGACTTACTAGGATCCTAAAACGGTCATTTGAACACCCAAATGACCAACGGGAGTTTCTTCGATCGTCTTTAGCTTGGTATAGCTATTATATTAAGGTAAGGGTTCAATTACCTGATTTTATATCTATTTTGATTTATAATTATATTAAAACTTATTTATAAAAAATCGTGATTTCACTATGGTTTGATAAATTGTTGGAAATTGTTAGATTTTACTAATATTGGACTGTGTGGATTATTACACATATTTTTCTTATATCGTTATTATGGGGCAAATTAGCAGTGTGTTAACCATGTTATAGTAAATCCCACGATAATGCTAAGTTGGATTTTAAAGCATGATTTGATTCTTAGATGCATGGTTATCGTGAACTGTTACATAGTGTACATAATATAGAATCACACACTTGAGTTCTATTATTGCATTATGGTAATTTAGATCGCTGGTGAGTTGTTGCAGTACTAGGTGAAAGACCTAGGCCACTACGCAACTTTTTGGCTGATATACCTATGGATAGTATTAGGATACTAGGTACCTCTGTTATAGAGGTATTATAGGGCTGTGATGAGAGGATGAGAGTTCACTTATATATTTGGTTGATTTATGATATGTATAATCATGTGGTATTAGTTTTGGTTTTAAATATGTGATTATTCTGGATATAAATTATTTTATAAACTTAGTATATAAATAGATTTTGGAAAAGGTATTAACCATGCAGATTTGGTAAAATTGCATCTATTCAAAAAGTTAATTGAATTTCTACTGAGTATGTGAATGCTCACCGTTCTACTTCTCCCACTTTTAGTTACTTAACTATCTGAAGTAGTCGTCTTGATGGACAGACAAGCTGTGCAGCTTGTATATACAGTTCTATTCTTAATCATTCGTAGGTGCCTATACTTTGTTAACTTTCTTTCCTTCTTAAATTATTTAGCCAAGATTAGCAAATCTACTAAGTGAATGTATGAGGATGATTTTGTTGTTAATTTGATACCTTGAAATTGCAAGTGATTTTATATGTAACCTATTTTAGACATTGAGCTAAAGATTTCAGTTAAACTCAATTTACCAAAATTTATGATTTCTCAATAAGTTTCCAAATGAGATAGCTGAAAATTTTCTTAAACTTTGATGGGTATTTTTCTTTAGTAATTAAAACTAATAAGAGTTTTAATGATTATGAAATTTATAATGATTTGAGGACCAAAACGAAATCATCTAATACTTAATTTCTGCTAAATTTTTGTAAAATTAATATTTTATTATATTTTCATATAAAATTACTAAAAGTTACAGCTTTGGATTTTCGGTCCTGACATTAATATTTTTTTATGCATTCGTTATGCAATAAAATTATTAGCAATTAATTGATAGTTAATTGACCTAACGCTTAGGAAAAATCATGCATGTATGCAAATATGGAAAACACATGACCACATCATGAACGCAGCGGAAAAATTAGTGGATTTAGGTTTTAAAATTTTTACATGAAAACAGTTTTCATAACCATATATATACATGCATCTAATACAGGATCATGTATAACATAAATCAAATCTAGATACATAAATCCTAGAGATGAGATTAGGGTTTATCTTTTGTAGCGTGCTCCTTCTTGATCTTCTTGTTGATGGTGATCAAACCTCTAACCCTAGATCTTCTTGTCTATACTCTTGCTCTTAGTTAATGAGGCAAGTGGGCACCAAGTTGAATCCTCTGTTGGAGAATAATCAAGAATACCTTCTTGATCTTTTAGAATACCAGGACTTGAGATGAGACTGTGAGATAATAAGAAACTTTTTCTCTCCTCTCTAGCCTAAGGTGGCCGAAATTCTCCTCTCTTTCTCCCTCGCTATGTGTGTGATACTATGTGTGTTACTGTGCAGTTTTTTCCTCTCATATATCTTATATATATGGGGCCCAAAACTGCTAACCCTAGTCCAATTAGAATTGAGCTTGTTCTCCAATTTGGGCTTTGGGTGTATTTTTATAAATATGTCTAACTCATGAAACTTATTTATAAAAATACCAACTTCTGTGTAGAATCATTATTTTACACAGTTTCATGAAACTAATTTCACAAATACCACCAACCAATTAATGAGCTTTATTGAGTTAGACAAAGGATGGATCCAAATAATCTAAGCTCCAATAGTATTATAAATACATAATAACTCTTATTATGGTATTTATATAAATACTATTAATAAAAGAGACACTCCACTAAAGGCCCAATACTGCACTCTTAGATTAGATGTCATGCGTTTTATAGAGATTTAATCAACTAGACTTGATTAACCGATCCATCTAGCATATTCTATACCACATATAGAATCCCTATATAATGCCATAGTTGGATAGGTGAAATTACCGTAATATCCTTCTAACACATATTTACCTTTAAGTTACCATCTTTCTATCAAGGAATAATGTTATCGATAATTTCGTTCTCAATGGCCAATTAGACAAAATTATCAATCAATTTATAAAGTGAATACTAAGATCTTAGATTTAATTATTCCATGAATCTTGAAAGACCTTAAAGTGGCATTAATGTATAGTGCCTTTAACCATTTGGTGTTCCCATTAATTCATAAGCCATAACCTCCAATATGCCAGAGTTCACCTCTAATTTTATACCTATATAAAGAAAGAGAAAAAAAAGTACGATAATATTTTCGTATTTATCTTCATGCGAACAATAAAATGAATAAAAAGAAAAAGGGGTGAGAGAAAAATAACATGATACAGGTAATTATATACAAAAAATAAAAGAAACGAACTTAAAATTTAAAAAGAAAATTCAAAATTAGGTAAATGTAATAAAATTTAATTGAATAATAACTTAGGCTCCACCTTTATTGTTTCTATTTTAGTACAACAAAATAAACAAAATAAAGAATGCAATAAAAAGCGAATTTTTGAAATAAAATGAATGTACAAAGAAAAAACAAAATAATAAATAATTTTTTTTGTGATATAAAAGAAAAATGAATGTACTTAATCCCATAATTGATGAATTTAGAACTTCCCTTTTCTTTTTAAGGAATGATATTTTTTTTAATAAATCAATTAGGTAAGATTAGATTTTCCTTTTAATTAGTGGTAGACTACTCTCTTTTCCATTATTTTATCTCATTACTGGACATGTGAAAATATTTTACCAAATCTCAATTTTTAATAATTTTATATAGTACAGCCCATTTCAGAGTTATGTTTAGATTAGCTCTCCCGTATTTGATATCTTGATTACTGCCGCATAATTACTGCTGGCACAAGTATCAACATCCTTAATGTTGGGATATTTGCCCTAAAAAGCAGACTTCTAATTTTACCTTTTTAGTATAAATAACTTTCTCTTATATACAATTATAATATTTGCTAGATTAAACTGTTTCAGTTGAATATTTTATTTATCTGAAAAAGATTTCATGACTTTATTTGTGTATAAAGAAACAAACATGATTAAGTGTTAATTATGGGTAGACTTGTTTCTTTATCTAAGTCTAAAAAAATTAGTTCACAATCTGTAAATAAAGATGGAATACTTTATTTACTAAAGATTGTAGTGTTTGTCTATCTCAACGGGAATGAGATATCTCAAATCATTGAAATGTCTGACTTCTGATAGAAACACTAATACAACATAAATAAATATATATACATATATATATAATTTTTATCAAAAATACTGAGTACCCACCAAGTCAAATATATATCCTACTTCTAAATATATTCTAATATATATACATATACATATATATATATATATATCAAAATTAAATTTTTTTGTTGCAGTTTTTTTTTCCTTCAAAAAACAACCTCCTTTATTCTATGCATATATATTTCATATATTAAGGTCATATTTTCTCTCAATTTTTTAATAAATTGTATATTTTTGTCCTAAAAAAAGATTATATATTTTTATGATTTTAATGAATAGCAAAATATCCTACTAGAGTTTAAGCAATTTTCTTCATTTTTTTTTCTTGTTGTACTGCTAGCATTCTCACTATAGAACTATAATGGGTATACTTAATTCTTAGATTGTCTTTTTTAGTAATTCTAATAAAATGGTCATTAAGATGTTAAGAGAACGGATTAAGATTCTCTGTCCAAAATAGCTATCCCAATTTTTGTACAACTTATATATATATATATATATATAAAAGAAAGCCACATCATACAACTTTCTTTTAATTGATTGATGAGAGTTAATATCTATCCATATGGTATTAAAATGGTTTAAAATCTGCACTTATGGCTCACTGTGTCTTTTTCTTTTCTTAATCAAATCGCATCCCCTCTATTTTTGAGACAACGATGAAATCATATTCCAATTCGCCCATATAGTGGGTTCTCTTCAATCGCACTGTGTACCGATTTAAGGACATCATTCTTGTGTATTGATGTTTTTGTGACTATTGGTGGGTCAACTTAATTACCTCATGCCTTGAGTGGCATCGAGATGTTGACAAGATTCTAACACCCTGTGCAAAGCGTACGTTTCATGCTCCTTTTATATTTAGTATCTGATTCTATTCTCCTACATCCTATCTTTGATAATTTGCTATCTTTCTGACTGTTATTCTTTAATGTTCCTCTCGTACCCCTTTGTCTTGTATTCGAATTTTGAGACGAAATTCCTTTAACGAGGGGAGGATGTAAAAACTGATTTTAAATAAGGGTATTTTGGATTTTTTAAACACAATGGCATTGATGTAAATATGTATTTTTCGGATTTAAATAATAAAAATATTTGGAATATTATAATATTTTGCAACAGTATCCGAATTTTGCTTTAAAACCCCTCAAATCCCTCAAATTCTCTCGAGAAGAGCCTTGAAAAAAGAGAGTAACTACAGTTTGTTAGAGCTCCGCCGCGCGGCCACTGCCACCCTGCTCTGGCCACGCGCCAGCCCGTGCAGAAGAGCTATCGCCAACGAAGCCAACGCCGCCAGTCCCGCCCTGTTTTGTCGCCAGACGAAGCCGTAGCAGCCCCGCGAAGATTCCGCCTCCGGCATGGTTTTTCGGCAAAATTTCCAGCGTCCGACCTCCGTTCTCGATACCTCTGGTGAGTGGAGTCTCGTCTAAGTGGTTGCACATCCAAATTCGTCTCCGGTAAGTTTTTACCGCTTTTACCGTTTTTACCAACTTTGTAAAAAGTGATATTTTTATAAACTTTTGGTTAGGTAATTATTTTATCCGAGGTAAATTTACGAGGTGAAAGAGAGTTAAAAATTATGAATAATTACTGTTGGTAGAAGTTAAAATGAGATCCAGAAGCATGTATTTTTCTAATTTGAACGAAAATTGATATTTTTGCAAAACTAAATAGTGTTGGACTAGAATATGTTACTATTCAGATTTGGGCCTTAGATTGATATTAGAAACTGTTCCTCTCCGAAATATTATTGCAAAAATAACATTTTAACAAATAATCAATGAAGTTGATACTTTTTCAAATTATTTTTGAAAGTAATATTTTTTAAAATAATTATGTGATAATGATATTTTCTGAAATATTTCAGGAAAAATGATATTTTTGCAAATAATCAGCCAAAAATGATCTTTTTCTAACTTCCGTTGAAAAGTGGTAATTATGTAATTCCCATATTTTTGAGCTTAATTAATGCTCGGGATCTTGAAACTAAGTTCTGACTTAGAATTTGGACTTAGTGAGGTCGAGGGATGAATTGTTATACAAAATACGACTATATTTCGAAGTGGCACGAAAATCGAAATTTCATGGCTCGTAAATTATACTGTTTTGCGTGTCATGGATCGGTTCAGCACGAGACCCATTTTTAACGAGGTATATATCTAACTTAGCATTTTTGGGTGCTCTGAATTCAGTGGTGACCTCCGTTTCTCCATTTGAGTCTCCAGTGGAAAAGTCACCTTTTCAAGTGGGCTTACCGGGATTTAAAAACTGTCGTTCGAACACTCGAGTGACCAACGGGAGTTTCTTCGAGTGTCATTGGCTTGGTATCATTACCATATCGAGGTAGGGGTTCAATTACCTGATTTTATATATGTTTTGAGTTATAATTGCATTAAAACTTATTTATAAAAAATTGTGATTTCATGATGGTTTAAGTAATTACTGTAAATTGCTGGGTTATACTGGGATTGAACTGTGTAGATTATTATATATATTTTTACAATGTGATTATGGGGTAAAACAGTGGTGTGCTGTCCATGTACAGTAAATCCCTAAATAATGCTAAATTAGAATTTTAAAGCATGATATGATTTTTGGATGCATAGTTATTGTGAACGGTTACATATTGTATATACCATAGGATCACGAACTTGAGTTCTATAGTTGTGTCATGGTATTTTACATTGCTGGTGAGTTGATGCAGTGCTAGGTGAGAGACCTAGACCCCTGTGCAGGTCTTTGGCTGATACACCTATGGGTAGTGTCAGGATGCTGGATACCTCTGGTACAAAGGTATTACAAGGCCATGATGGGAGGATGAAAGCTCACTCATATACTTAGTTGATTTATGAACAATTATGTGGATTTAGTTTTGGTTTTGAATATGTAATTATTCTGGATACCAATAGTTTATAAATGAATTTTAGAAAAGGTATTAACCATATAAAATTTAGTAAAAATTATATCTAAAGAGGTAATTGAATTCCTACTGAGCATATAAATGCTCACCCCTCTACTTCTCTCACTTTCAGGTATTTTACTATTTGAGGTAGTCGTCTTGATGAATAGACAAGTTGCGTAGCTTGTGTATGCAGTTCTGCTCTTAATCTCTGGTCAGTGTTCATACTCTGTTATCATTCATTCATTGTTCAATTATTTAGTCAATGTTAGTAAACTTACTAAGTGGATATATGAGGATGGTTTTAATATTAAACTGAGAACTTGAAATTGCAAGTGATTTTATGTAACCTATTTTGGGCATTGAACTAAAGATTTCAGTTGAACTCAATTTACCAAAGTTTATGATATCTCAACAAGTTTTCAAATGAGATAGCTGAAAATTTCTTAAACTATGATGGGTATTTTTCTTAAGTAATTAAAACTAATAAGAGTTTTAATGATTATGGTAGTTTATTTTTTGTTAGTATTTTTTGATTCATTAATATGGTTAAATGTGAATTATTAATGATTCAGAAGTATCAATTGACTAGTTAAAAATCGAAACAAGCTATTAAAAAGCTGTAGTAGATCTTTCATGGAGTTTTTCTCTAAGATTATAGATGGATCGCCTTTGCTCAATGGTCTTGGAAGAGTTTTATTTTATTTTTTTCTTCAAGTTTATGAATCGATTTCCTACTAATCTGATTTCTATTGTAACCTTATTTGAGTTTAAAGAAATTTTTCCTTAGAAAAAATAATGATATAGCTAATACATATCTATTAGAAAAATTCCCTTTATGCAGAACGACTATAATTTAAGAAGGAGTTGACTTAAATAAAATGTACTAGCTAAAGCTGAAACCAAATCGTTCACACATGCATGTATACTTTTGTTAAAATTATCTATATATGCACTCAAATAAATTATTAATTCAACAACAAGACAACTTCTTATTGATATACCGATATTTCTAATAAATTTGTTCATAACCATATAGCTGTATTAATTATTTCTATGCCCAATAACTTGTTATTGATATACCGATGTTTCTAATAAATTTGTTCATAACCATATAGCTGTATTAATTATTTCTATGACCAATAACAGAGGAGACCTTAAACCGTATTGCTTTGAAAACATTAATAAAAAAATATATAGAAACAAAAATAAAAGAAACTTTGTAGCGTTAACTACTGCTTGCTTGATAATATTGGTGACGAAGATGCATTGACCAGCAACATGTTTTATTTGTATGTATGAATCAATGATAGAATTGTAATATAAAACAGATAAATATTATTTTAAGGTGTTTGTTAAGAAATAAAATGATTGGCAATTATTACGGAATGTAATCACAAATGATTAGGAGTTTTTTATCTAGCTATTCAAGTTGTTAGGACTTTGTTAGTTACTTTGTTAAGAATTAGTTTTGATTCTGTTAGAAAGTTTTTATGATTTTGTTTTGGCTTCAACAGAAGCTTCTAGTAAGATTATGAATGTAACTCATTATAAATAATACAAATTCTCTCTCAATCATTATTGAGATTCATTTTCACCTAGATTCATTTTCACCTAAACCAAGTTAAGGTCTCTAGATTGCTTTTATTAACTTGCTTCTAGTGTTTCCACTGATGATCATACTTTGCAGTGTGATAGTTCTACAGCACCTGGCTTAGGCTTATCTCAGCCAGCATTTAAAACTTCTATTGAAACTGTATTCCTCCGTTTGCAACTTCATCTCATGGTTTCTCAGTCAATAGCATTTACAAACTCGTCTTTCTTGGTTTCTGAGTCCATCTGTGATGCTACACAGGAATCTACTACAGTTCAGCAAGCACTTTGTGATCCTAAATGGTACAGTGCAATGGAAGAAGAATACAAAGCCCTTTTGGCCAATGATACCTGGTCTCTTATTCCAGCAACTAGTGACATGAACATTGTTCACAATACGTAGGTTTTCAGAACTAAGTTCAAACCAGATGGTTCTGTTGAAAAAATTTAAAGCACGATTAGTGGTAAAGGGTTTCAACAAACCCCTAGCCTTGATTTCTTTGAAACTTAGAGTCCTGTGGTGAAACCTTCAACGATTCGAGTTATGTTCACTTTGGCTGTTACATTTGGTTGGGATATTCAACAAATTGATATCAACAATACTTTTCTAAATGGTGACTTACATGAAAATCTATATATGGATCAACCAGCTGGTATCATTGACTCTACCAAGCCCAATCATGTTTTGCAAGCTTCGAAAAGCTTTATATGGTCTTAAACAGGCTCCTAGAGACTGGTTTGATACACTCAAGCAAGCTTTACAGCAGTGGGGATCTGCCAATTTAGTATTTGATTTCTTTCTATTTCGTTGTAGGATAAATGATGATCTTATTCTCTTACTGGTATATGTTGATGACATACTCACCATAGGTGCTAATTCAAATGCAGTCCAGTGTGTTATCAATGATTTACGTAAGAAATTTTCTCTCAAAACTCTTGGATCTGTTCACTACTTTCTTGGTTTTGAGGCTTTTTGAAATGATCAATGTCTGTTTTTTTCTCAATCTTACACTTTGGATTTGCTGCATAAAACCAATATGATTCATGCTAAGCCTAGTTATACTCCTAAGCCTTTCGAGAATAAACTCTCACTCGGAGATAGCATGTTGTTTGATAAACCTACTTTGTACTGGAGTACTATTGGAGCCTTGCAATATCTCACCATGACTAGACCGGATATTGCTTTCTCTGTCAATAAGCTCAGTCAAGTCTTACATGCTTCTACTGTTGCACATTGGACTGCCAGTAAAAATGTCCTTCATTATCTCAAGGGTACTTCAAGTCTTGGACTTCACTTCAAACCAGCTTCACACTTAGCTTTAGAGGCTTTTTTAGATGTTGACTGGGCTAGCAGTCTCGATAATAGTAATTGTACAAGTGGATATTGTATTTTTCTTAGAGGTAATTTAATTACCTAGAGTTCAAAGAAGCAGAAAGTAGTGGCTAGTTCAAGTACAGAGGCAGAATATAGAGCATTACCCTCTGCCACTGAAGTGGTCAGGTTATTACAATCTCTTTTCAAAGAGTTGGATGCCAAGTTACAAGCTCAGTCTATTTTGTGGTGTGACAACAATGGCGCCAAGTCTCTAGCTTCTAATCCGATTTTCCCTGCTAGAACAAAACACATTGAGATTGATGTTCACTATGTTCATGAGAAAGTTGCCTCTCAAGAGCTCCATGTTCCATGTGTTCCCTCCAATGAACAAGTTGCTGATATCTTCACCAAAGCACTCTTAAATTCTCAGTTTTCTCATCTTTGTAACAAGCTTATCTTAAGCTCTCCTACGTTAAGCTTGAGGTGGCATATTACATAATGTAATCACGACTGATTAGGAGTTTGTTATCTAGCTAATCAAGTTGTTAGGAGTTTGTTAGTAACTTTGTTAAGAATCAGTTTTGATTCTGTTAGAAAGTTGTTACGATTCTGTTTTAGCTTCGACAGAAGCTTCTAGTAAGATTATGATTGTAACTCATTATAAACAATACAAACTCTCTCTCAATCATTATTGAGATTCATTTTCACCTAAATCAGTGTTAATTAAGCTCTCTAGATTGCATTTATTAACTACAATTAATAATGGCAATATTGATGGCGGCGCGATAATAAAACAATAATTGCAATTAGTACAGTCACAAATAGTCGCAATGGACCAATGGTCTATTTTTTTTCCCCCTTGCTGAGACCTAAATGCGATGAATAAAGTAGTAAGGCTAGTACTGCTAATATGATCCTTCTTAATCTTGGATATCAGAAACAATATGAAAAATCATCATTTAATCTCAATTGTTGCCCAAAAAATTGAATATATATGGAAGAGCTAATCCAATCCTACCTAATTAATTCCTTAAAAAACTATTCCACCTAATAAATTCAAATGGTTAGTAAAAAGTTGGAGTCTTGGGGGAGCAACGAAAAGGTAACAAGGAGCCCGTGTGTAAGCATGACTTTGACAATATTAACATTAAGCTAATTTCCAAAAATAAAGTGGAGAGACATATTTTCACCCTCAAGAATGTGAAGGTTATAGCTTTGAGTTTGCATGTTCTGTTGATGATGATTATAATATTGGCCTAAATCTGACGATTTTAAAATTCTACAAACTCTCAACAGACATTGTTTACTATTATTTAATGTATAGATCATTCGCCTTATTTCTTAGTCTAAAAGTAAATCATGTATATCATGACGCTGTGGCATATAATTTATTTCGTTTTACATTCATGCTCTAAATAGTTAGATCCCTGCATATTAATTTGTATATTTCCAGTATTCGGTATTTGATATATGTAAATGTAAATTTTCACTTAAGTAAAGGCGATTATATTCCATTTTGAGTGGCTCTATTGTCATTATTTTTGCTCTCTCTTTATCCCTCTTTCTAGCTAGGGACATTATATTCGCACTCCCAAAGAGTATGAAGCCAACCCTATATTCTAAACTTTTTTATCACATATTTACCCTCAATTGAAAAGGCCAAATTGTCCAACCCTTTCTTACTTGACTCGTGATAATTCATTTTAAAACAACGAAGAACAGCTAGAACGGTTATACAACAACGAAGAATTGTTCGAGTATTTTGAAACTAGACGATCTCTTGATGATGTGTGAATTAAAGTTGTTCAAAAACATAATTAATAAGAGTAACTTATTAAAATTGATGGGGTGTACAAGAAGACACCAATTTTTGGAATTATGTGGAGTGCGGATACTAATAAGCAAAAGTTTTAATTTTTTCAATGCGGTTAGCTTAGTTTAGGGATGCCTTTATGCCATTATGGGGTGTTAATATAGCCACCTCTTTTAATTAACCTTTCTCCTCCAAAAATGGCCTAATTATTTAAAATTACATGTATGGGCATATTTATTATTAATGAAAGCACAGTTTTAATATGAATAATTAAATTCGTATGTATATATAACATAAAATATTAAGGTTTTGTATTTTTTTTTTTAATACATTAAGGATTCTATTTGATTTATACTGCTACATGTTGTCAATCTTATCCTCGTCTGTTAAAAGATATTCTTGTTGTCTGTCAAAATTATTTTAATATACGTTTTCCCTCAAAAAACAATTATTTTAATATATGTCACAATCTTGAATCCTTAAAAACTAATTTATAACAAAGTTGACAAAATAGAAAATAATCAATGATAATAGATTTTATTAAAGATATATTATACGTGTTATCTAGAAATAATGATATACAGTCGACTTTGTATACAATTATGTTCCCTATATGTAATAATTCTCAACGGAGCACGTGTTTTTTTTTTCCCCTTTTTTTAAGTGTTTCAATTTTTTATTCTGAAGTCAATATTAGACCTATTACCTATATCCAGTTAACCGACACAGCGAAGTAGGGAGCTTCCTTAAGAGTCACGTCTCAAAATCGTGTCCAAATAAGTGAACATCATTTTTCCCACAAGTTAAAGAATAAAATAAAATAAAGAGATTCCGCTACGCCAATATATATATACACACATTTGTTGTACAACCACAAGTACCCTAAATCAAAAACTAAAATCTCCCGTCTGATTCATAATTAAGCTTTTTTCCTAGCTAGCTACCAATACCATGGCCAAAAGACTCCAAAACACCATCCCAACCTTGATGACCATCATCTCACTCTTTACCATTTTGTCCCTCTTGAACCTTTCCGTTGCATACAATGATGGGTACCACGAGAACCTATCTCCCAAAACACTAGGGCTCGAGCAAGAGCAGCTGACCCACCTCCATTTCTACTTCCACGACACCGCTAGCGGCCAAAAACCAACCGCGGTCCTTGTCGCAAAGGCGAATTCGACGAACTCGTTGACCTTCGGTTTCGTGGTGGTCATGGACGATCCCTTGACGGTGGGACCGGAGCCAAACTCCAAGCTCGTGGGAAGAGCTCAGGGAACCTACACCTTCGCGTCGCAATCCGATTTGGAACTCTTAATGGTTTATAACTATGTCTTCACGGAAGGGAAGTATAACGGCAGCACGCTTAGCGTCTTGGGACATAACGCTGTCTTTAGGACCGTTAGAGAGATGCCGATTGTCGGAGGAAGCGGGCTTTTCCGGTTCGCCAGAGGCTATGTTGAGGCCAGGACTCACACCTTAAACACCACTACTGGGGATTCTATTATTGAGCACAACGTCTATGTTTTGCATTATTAGTTAATGATCGATATAATGATCATTATTAGTTGGTTCTTTAATTAATTTTATGTCAAGAATAAAACATGATCAATGATTTGGTTATATTTTCATTGTATTAATTATAGTTTGTGAGTCTGTGAGACTGTAATCAGGGTCTTGGTACAGACTACACAAGGAGTATTTAATTTTAGATGATTGATGTAAAAAATGGAGATGGGTTTGGATTTAATGAGAGGATTATAATAAATATTTATTTACAAGAATTATCATATTTATTTTCGGACACCAAAAGCATCCATGCATGCGCATGTTTGCTATATTAGAGGAGTGAAATTTAATTTCGAGATTTATTATTTGTAATTTAACTTTACGATGGTAAGGCGATGTTTATTTATAAATTTGTGTCGACGACTTATTTTCGTAGTCTTTTAGCCAAATAAATGTAATACAATTTATTTTCTCTCCAGTCCCATCAGATTATTTAATATATTAATTGACCTCCAAGTTGCAAATCTATTGATGGCAAGAAAATTATCTTAAATAATTCTTAATATATTAATTAATCTCCATGGTGCAGCGAGCTTGGCTATTGACGAGAAGGAAAATCACGGTTTAGTTAAACTATTTTTTTACAGTGTTAAAAATCATTTTCTATCAATTATTAGAGAAAACTAATGTGTTAACTTCAGTTGAGTTATAACAATTTTTATTGGAAGGACAGGACTATGACAAGAAGTTTTGAGACAGAGGATTTTTATCCGCATGTTTTGGTCATTACAGGAGTGAAATTTAATTTCGAGCTTTATTATTTTTAATTAATTTAATTTCTCTTCTGTCACATCAGGCAAACATTAGAAAGAAAAATTTATGAATATATGGTTCGTTAATATTGATAAACTATATTTCGTTGTCAGTTATTAGTTGCAGCGAATTATTTTCATGAAAAAAATACATACACTTTTTTATTATTATTTTGCTATTTTTTTTTTTTTAATTTCATTTCAATCTTTTGTGGCATACATTGCAGAAAGTTGATTAATTTTATTCTTTAAAGCATCAATTATAGCGCTTGTTTTTGTTTTTTTTTTTTGAACTAATCACCGCCTGAATTAACTTGATTTTCATTTATTTCTTTTGGTTCTGGTCTTGATTTCATTCCGTTTGATTTTTTTCTAAAAACAAAAAATGAAAATTTACTCGTCGTGGAATTTGATATTTTCAGCAAATATAGGTTTAGTACTATTCCTTTCCTTTGTTTTCACGTATATTCTCTCGCCAATTCGCTCGCCGGTACTACTATATATATATATCACTTTAGTTACAAGTGCATGCATGTTATTTATACCTTTATATAATTCCAGATAAAAAAAATATAATGTATCAGACCTAGTATGATTGAACTTTAAGATTTTCTTTTTTCTTCCAATTTAATTTAATAATCAATGGATTAAAATTGGAAAAAATGGAAACTAATAATGAAACAATAATGGTATAAAATCAATCACTTTTTTCTTCTCTCTTTTCTCTTTCTATTCTTGAAAGCTTAGCAGATGCATTCATTTTACTGAAGAGGGATCTTCTCCCTCTCTAGTATTGGTTCTTCTCATTTTCTTTTCTCGTATTTGTTATTATTCTTAAATAATCGTTCTATTTGTGGAGGTAGATGTTCACGTAGATATAGATCTATGGTGTTCTTAGTCCACTTAGATCTATGACTTTAGGTTTTTATTAGTAATTTTTATTTTATTAATGTGGTTATCATTCAAATATGTATTATTTTTGATTGAGTTCTAAAAAGGTTATTATTATCATGGATTAGATTTTGCAAATTCTCTTCTAATAAAACACTTAGAAGTGCCTATTTAACTAGTGAAGAATGGAAATGAGCCATTTAAGAGCTCTAATACGGTTGCACTAGCGGAAACACAAGTTACCAACTTATTATGTAAAATGCTAAATAAATGAGAAATTACATTAATGCCCTTATTAAAAGTTAAGATCTTTACATATCTAGACACATTTTTGTATCTTGATTGTTTATCTTTAGGCTCAGTTATTTGAATAAGTAAGTCAATATGCACCATGTAGACTTGATCAACTTGAGTCAATAACTTTTAGTTCTTTAAATAAGTCAATATGCACTATCTAGACTTCATCAACTTGAGTTAATAACTTATAGTTTTATACAATGTAATTACACTGCACTCAAGTGAAATTATTAATGCTAAATCAAATATATGTTACCATCAAATTGAGAGTAATAAGATTAAAAACGTCACAGGTCAATAAATACTATAGCTAAAGCTGTAACGACATTAGCTTTCACCACATGCATATATACGTTTGCTAAAATTATATTATCTATATTTGGAGTCAAATAAATTAGTAGTTCAACTATAACAGAATTTGTTATTACTAAATAAGAGTCGAGTGCATGCCATGTTCTACTAAATTTCAAATAATTTTGTTTTTATATCCATATAATGTATTAATTATTTCTATGAAACAGATCAGGAGACCTTAAACCGTATAGCTCCAAAAACATTTTAAAAGGTAGAAACAAATATAAAACAAATTTTGTTGCGTCAATTGCTTGCTTGAGGTGACGAAGATGCATTGACCAGCAACATGCTTTACGTGCATATCTGAATCAATGATGGAATTGTAAGTAATATTTTTTTTGGGCGCGTCTACACTAGAGGCGCGTAAGGCCCTGTTTATACACCGTTTGATGGGAATCTGTGGGGAATTTTTTTATACACAGATTCCCATCAAACGGCGTATAAACAGGGACCTTACGTAAAGGCGCCCCTACTATAGCCGTCTCTATTTTTTTTATAGGTGTTAGTTAAGCAATAAAATAATTGGCAGATAATGATGGTGATATTTAGATATTGATGGCAGCACTACTTATTCGGCGGCGATAATTAAATAATAATAGAAATTAGTAGAGACAGCTACAAATAGCAGCAATGGCCCAAATGATCTATCTTTCCCCTTGCTGCGATTTCAAGGCAGTATTACTTATTCTAAAATTTTTAGTCCCTAATATGATCCTACTTTATCTTGGATATTAGAAAGATATGAAAAAAATCATCATTTGAGCTTAAACGTGGCCCACGATATCAAATATGGAAGAGCTGACTAATCATATCAAGTTAATTCCTTGAAAAAAATATTCCACCAAATAAAATTTAAAACGGTTAGCATGAGGTTGGAGAACTACGAAAAGGATAGCTTTGAACAACATTACAATCGGCTAATTTCCAAAAAACGTTAAGAGACATATTTTTCTCTCAAGAATGTGATGGTTATAACTTTGAGTTTGCGTGTTCCTTTGATCACACAATTTTAAGATCCAACTTGTTGATAGTTGTATAAACTCTCAATAGTAGCTCAAATTATTATTTAGAATTTTATTTAGCTCATCATTAGCCTTATTTCTTGATCTAAAAGTAAATCATGTATATCATGCTAAAGACACTTAAATACAATTTATTTAGGTTTATGTTCATGCTCTAAATATATCGCTTATTTCTAGGATACGGCCTTCACTTAAATCAAGGTGATATGTAATTCCATCTTGAGTAACATTTTTATTTTTCTTTTCCCTTCCTCACCCGGCCAGCTTTCTATTAAGGGTGATTATATTTGTACCCTATTAGACATAAAGACACCCATTCCTTCTCAAATTGTTTCTTTAACACAACTTTACCCTTTTACTTGAATATTTGAAATCGAACTCTAATTAGAGCACCCCATTAAGAATTAAAAGAAACTATAAAAAAAAATAAAATCGAAATTATTATAGAAAATGTTTTCTAAAACAAATGAATAATAAGTAATTTTATTACTTAATGATGAGATTTTATTTAAAAGAAAAAAAAAACGAAAGGAAAAAACTTTCTACTATAATGCAAAATTAAACTAGACAAAAAAAATAGACATAAAACGACAAAAAAGAAAAGTTACTGTAAAACATCACCATATCTAGATATAGAAAACTACGAAAAACAACTTATGAGATCTCTCTCCCTCTGTTAATTAGCCTCCGCAACTTCGCTTCCTCTCCTCCTCTCTTAGCAGGTATCTCCCTTATTAGGGAGGATGATTTTACTTCTCCCCAGTATGGGGTATTTTCTTATTTTCTTTTTTCATTTTTTTCTTTTATTTCTAAATAATCTTTCTGTTTTTAAGGCAGTTATCTACCTAGATCTAGATCTATAATACTCTTAGTATACCCAGATCTAAATCTGTGATATTTTGGGTTATTTTTAGTATTTTTCTTTTTCTAGTATAGCTGTTATTCATATCTGTATCATTTTGATTCAGATAGATCTGTCATTTTCTTTCGTGTTTTTTTCCTTGTGTAGCAAGTTCTAAATTCACAGTATCACTGGACCCAAGAAATAAATACTAATTAAAAGAAAAAAAATCATACACAATCAATAAGGAGAAGGAATGTACAAAATCATATATAGAATAAGTAAGTAAATAATAGGCATAAGTACGATGATAAGTAACCCAAATAAAAGAAAAACATATAGAAATGAAAACTCTTAAGCCTGAAAAAAGAAAATTAGGGAAGATGAAGAAAAGAGTAAGAAAAATAAATATATGGTAGACAAATTTTCGAGTAAATGGGAGAGATTGAAAAGGCGATGGAGTATAAGGAAAAAAGGGGAAAACTTCGCTTGAAGAATGTATTGAGAAATCGGGTACAGCGAATGTTATATTCTTGTAATTTATAAGTCCTTTTACTATTAAGAGAGGTACTTTTATGCCTATTAGGGTACAAATATAGCCCACTTCTATTAATTTTGGGTGGCTCTATTGCTATCTGTCTGTCTACTCTGCATACACTGATTCTAAAATCACGTAATTATAAGATTTAATTCCTACTTTTTGTACCTCTAATTTTTTCTAAACTATCCCTAAGTCTAATTTTGTCTCTTCTCTTCCCACCCTATCTCTCTGTTATGTTCTTTTCCTACCTTTTCTCTTTCTTATGTCTTCTCCTGCTCTTTCCCATCCTTCTTTCTCATTCTTTATTCTCTTTCATTCTTCACACCATCACTCTATATATATATATATGGGTTTGGTTTAAATGGTTACAATAATATTTACCCATGGATGGTTACGATAGTTTAAGCCGTTAGATCTAATATCCTACAGTGGTGATTAGTTTAGTGGTTGGCCAAAAAAATTTAATGCTATTTATTATTATCAAAAAAATTTAATGCTATCACTATTTTTTTTAGTATCCATTCATGGTCACAAAAAAATTGTAACCATTGAGAAGTCCTCCATATATATATATATAGGGCACCAATCCAGTAGGTATTTTTTCTACCAATCTGTAGGTGTTGCTTTACCCAATTAAAATTAATTATGCACGTCTTTTTATGGTAAAAGTTAGAAAGAGAAAAGTGAGTATTTTTTTTTCTAATGACCTAAATTATGGTAGTTATTAGATTATGAGCCAATGGCAAAAAAAAATATATAGATAGGTAAAAAAAAAATACCTATTAGATTGGGAACCATATATATTTGTATATATATACTACAAGAAAATAAGAATAGAGCAACAACATTGGTTGCTGCTTTCAAGTCAAATGTCGCTGCTTTAGATCTAAATCGGTGACAATGTCCTCACTTTAAAGTCGCCGCTAAAAATTTGCTAGTATAGACATCTAAAGCGGCGACACATATGGTCCTCGTATTAGACTATTTATAGCGGCGACAGTTGTCTCTGCTAAAAAGACGACAAAAATGCTATCTAGCAAACCAATAAGAGCAAAAATTTTGAAATTATCACTAGTATATGTTAATTTGTTGCTGCTTTAGAGGGAATTTTTATTTTTATTAAATAGTTAATTAAATTAATGACCAATTGTTGCTGCTCGCTACTCTATATAGAATTTTTTTAAAATAATTGATTATTTTNAAAACTAAAGCTATACAGAGTTGTCCAAAGCTACAAATTAGTCTATAATCCTAAGTTCTCATCTTCGGTTTCTTCATTCTCATCTTCTTGACGAGTCGGTTGAGGTGGTGGAGGAGGTGCGAAATGAGATGGCAGTAGCAAAGGCGGGGCATCATGCCAATTGATATCGAAGTAGACCCTGGATGGAGAAGAGTAGGGCTAGGCATGTTGACATCCGGAACTAGAGGTGATAAAATCCTCTGCATATACGTTATCTACGCCGCCAAAGCTTTTATTGATTGTTGTTATTGAGTGATCATCTCCTAAGTGGCCACCTCTCATTGCTGGCTTGTTGTCATGTACCATTGGCTCTCTTACATGTATCACTGGGCATCCTTAGGTACTGGTGCTGGAAACTCTGGTAGGGTCGATCTAGTACTGGAAGTGGACTTACTCAACTTATGTCTGATACTTCTCCTAAATTTGTGACATGTATCGAGAACCTCATCCGTACTATGAGCATTACTGACAGAAATAGATGAGCTTGAATCGTATTAGGAAGATACTTGAGACTGAGTGCTCTGAATCCCAATCATCTTATTCTGCATAAAGATTAAAATTAGTATATAAAAAAAGTGAAATTATTTTTAAAAAAATTAATTAATGACATATATAATTAGTCTCAAACTGTGCATTCAGCCATCCGGTCCACTCAATAAAGTAATAGTCCTTGAAACTCTCAATAACTAATTGAAGCTTATTAGTAGTAGGATTGTGCTATAAAAATATTTAAGGTGACATAATTTATTATTAAGATTTAATATTTAAAAAATAAAAAGTAGTATAAGAAAAAAACTACAATTTTATTACCTTCTTGTATCTTTGTGAGTAATAAAAGCGGCCCCTTGTTTGCTTACAACTAATTGATACACCCTATTCACAGAATTTCTTTCAAACATCATCTATAGGAAACAAATTAATTATAATAAAATATTTTATTACTTAATAATAAATAAATAATTCATAACCACTAACTCTAAACTCCAGAAAGTCAAAAAGGTCGCAACAGTGCCCCCACGTCGCAGTATTCATCTCCTTAGGCACTTTGGAACGTGCCCTCTCTAAGTTAAGAGCATTTTTAT
This sequence comes from Trema orientale, assembly GCA_002914845.1. Lineage (NCBI taxonomy): Eukaryota > Viridiplantae > Streptophyta > Magnoliopsida > Rosales > Cannabaceae > Trema > Trema orientale. The sequence goes on from JXTC01000840.1 coordinate 60,047, forward strand.
CACTCCCAATGAGTTTGAAATGCTCATTAAGCTCAGTCTTCTAGTTGTTGTATATATTTGCTGTAGTCCTAAGGATGTCATCCCTCAAATTGGTCAAATCGTTGTTGTCTTCGTCAAGATCTTTGTATTCAAAAAATTCCTATAATTACAAAAATTATCACTACATTAAAAGTAAATATAAAATGCATAATATTTTATAAATATGACTTATTTATTACCTCAATAACACGAATGATCTTTCCATTCTGTGCAGTGGAACTAACTTCCAATTTTTGTACTAAGGATCCACATTCTGTCAGACAAGTACTCTAATCAAACGAGGGAAATATTTTTGAAAATCATCGACTATGAGCTAGGTGCCTTCTGCCTGATCGAATCTGATAGGAATGGGGTTCTTCCCTTTTTTCTTAAACAGCTAATGTAAGTTCAATGACCTTTTCTTGATATCATATTCCTCTTCATAGGTTCTACAAAATAAATAGGCATATTAGCAAGTAGAGTCCACATATCCAAAGTAAAGACAAAGTAAAAAATTTAATATGTAACAAACAATACCTTTTCGCACTACTGAGGGACTCTGGTAGGACGCATTGGAGGGTCGGCACCTCTATCACTACTGTGATAACTAGGCTCAGCAGCGGTCATGATTATGTGCATGTATAATAATGACAAATACATTATAATTAAAAACTATAGAGGAATATTGAAATTAAATTATACAAATTCAATCATTAATAGCATAAAAGGTCTTTTACATGAGTAAGAACAAAAATAAACAATAATCCTAATCGCTATCAAACTCGTTACTAGACTGGATTTCATCTACAACATCATTACTTTCATTGTCATCTTTCTCGAACTCTTCTTCTTCATAATGTAATATTGTATCATCTTCAAGTTCAATATCATCTATGAAATCATCCTATAATCTAGTATAACCATTTTATTTTAATATTACGTTCCTATTATTTTATTATTTTAATTTGACTGTATTCTTATTTTATTTTTTTGTTCATTTCTTCTTATCATTTTAATTTGGTTATAAGTACTTAATTATAAAACAATTTGTAACCATTTTACTCTAAAAAGTCTAAATATTTACTTATTAATCAATATTAATTACTTAGGGGTGACTATAGGGGCACTATGGGTATTTTGTTAGACTATTGGCATTTTGGGTTTTTTTTGAATTAAAGGGATATTTTTGGATATTACTGTGAACGTAGGGGTATTTTTAGAATTTGATTAGTTGTGGGAGTATTTTGGATATTTTATTACTTGTAAAAGGTATTTTTGGTATTTATTTAGGTGTACGGGTAATTTGTGTATTTTATTAGTTATAGCGGCATTTTAGTGACTATAGGTGCATTATGGGTATTTTTTTAATTAAAGAGGTAATTTTGGGTGTTACTGTGAACGTAGGGGTATTTTTGAAATTTGATTAGTTATGGGGGTATTTTGGGTATTTTATTATTTATAGTAGTATTTTCGATATTTATTTACATGAACAGAAAATTTGGATATTTTATTAATTGTAGCGTCGTTTTAATGACTAGAGGGGTATTCTTGGTTTTTCTTTTAATTAAATAGGTATTTTTGGGTATTACTTGTGAACATAGGGGTATTATTGGAATTTGATTAGTGATGGGGGCATTTTGGGTATTTTGTTACTTGTATGGATATTTTTGATATTTATTTACATACACGAGTAATTTGGGTATTTTATTAGTTGTAGTAGCATTTTAGTGACTACATGGGTATTTCGGTATTTTCTTGGATTAAAGGGGTATTTCGGGTATTGTTATGAATGTAAAGGTATTTTTAGAATTTGATTAGTTGTGGAAGTATTTTGGGTATTTTATTACTTGTAGAGGTATTTTCAATATTTATTTACATATACGAATAATTTGGATATTTTATTAGTTGTAGTAGCATTTTAGTGACTACAGGGGCATTTTGGATATTTTGTCACATCAGGGGCATTAGGGTATTTTTAAGAATTAAATGGGCATTTTGTTATATAAGGGGTATTTTGGGTGTTTTATATAAATAAATTACTTGTTATATAATTCACTTAATTTATAAACCTCATCATTAATTCCATTATTAATTTGTTCACTAATTAATAATAATTTCTTTTATTATATATAATAATAAATTCTATAAACATTATTTTACAATTAAAATTATTGTGTATTTTATCCAAAATTAAAACTAATGTATTTAAATACTTTGAACATAATTAAGAATAATTATAAACTA